>JAGDQO010001244.1:0-120943 GCA_018342035.1 Solanum appendiculatum | reverse complement strand
CTATCACCTTACCATTTTTCATTAGGACAAAACCCAAGCCAACTATAGAAGCATCACAATACACAACAAATCCCTCAAGCCCATCCGGTAGTGACAATATAGGAGCGGACACAAGTTTATCTTTCAAGGTTTGAAAACTCCTTTCGCACTCGTCGGTCCACTAAAACTTAGCCTTCTTTTGTGTCAACTTAGTCATGGGAGAAGCAATAGAAGAAAACCCATTCACAAATCTCCGGTAGTAACCCGCTAAGCCCAAGAAGCTCCTAATATTCGACGGGGTCAATGGCCTAGGCCAATTTCTAATCACATCGGTCTTCTTAGGTTCTACCTTAATACCATCCCCCGACACCACATGACCTAGGAAGGCAACCTCCCTCAACCAAAATTCACACTTTTCATACTTGGCATACAACTTCTCCTCTCTTAATCTTTGCAACACAACCCTCAAGTGACCCATATGTTCTTCCTCGCTATGCGAATAGATTAAAATATCATCAATGAAGACCACAAAAAAGGAATCAAGGTAGGGTTTAAAGACCCTATTCATTAGGTCCATGAAGGTAGCCGGTGCATTGGTCAACCCAAAGGACATGACCACAAATTCATAATGTCCATACCTAGTCCGGAAGGCTGTCTTGGGAATGTCACCCTCCCTCACTTCACTGATTGATTTACCGGACCGAAGATCAATCTTTAGAAAGTGGCGTAGCCCCTTGCAAATTGGTTCGAACAAGTCTCAATCCTAGGAAGCAGGATATTTATTTTGACGGTACCCTATTGAGTTGCGGTAATCGATACACATCCTAAGGGACCATCTTTCTTTCTTCACAAACAACACCGGTGCACCCCATTTGGTGATTGGCTAGTCCTAATAAAACCTTCTCAACAAGTCCCTCAATTGTTCTTTCAACTCCTTTTAAACTCCGCCGGGGCCATACGGTAAGGCGGAATTATGAAATGGGTTGAGTATCGGAGGAGGCTCTATGCCAAATTCTATTTTCCCTTTCGGGAGGAACACCGGGAAGGTCATTAGGAAAGACATCAAGGAATTCATTTACGACCGGAACCGACTCTATAAGAAGGGTTTTGGACTCCACATCCCTAACCCTCACGAGGTGATAGAGACACCCCTTAGAGATCAACTTACGGTCTTTAATGCAAGAGATGAATCTACCCTTGACTACCACATTTTGGCTTTCCCACTTAAGAATGGGTTCACTTGGGAATTGGAACTTGACCCTACGGGTTCTACAATCAATAGAAGCATAGTATGCATGCAACCAATCCATCCCAAGAACAACATCAAAATCGACCATGTTCAATTCAACAAGATCACAAGGCAATATTTTATGCAAGATGCAAATAGGATAATTTCTATAGACCTTCCTAGCAACAATATATGCACCAATAGTAGTAGACACCTTATATGACTCACGCAACAAGTCGGGCTCGTCTTCCTCTTGTATTAGACATGATCTAGCATAGCAAAGAACAACCGTTAGGGAAGAACTTAATTCAACTCTACGGCACGACTTAGAACATGGAGAAGGGAAACATTTCCTAAAACGTCTCATAGCCTCCTACTCATAGCTGTGGTGCACAACACAACCATGAATCGGACTCTAATCAACGCGGTGTGTTGGACTACGAGGATCATTCAACCTAGTGCTCTGATACCAAGTTTGTCACGACCCAAGCCTAGGGCCTAGATGTGACCGGTGAATGGGGAACCCGAAGGAACCCCAAACAAGCCTCATAGCGTACCATTACACATCCTTGGTCGCGGAAGCAATTAAATGACCATAAACGATAAGCATAATCAAGGGGGAAATCGGGACTAAGGGAGCAAAAAAAAAGAAATGATACATAAATACCATAGATGAGTCAAGCTCAAGCATAATACACAACTTGTCCAACACCACCTCTAAACATGAGTACTTAGCGGGGGCCAAGACAAACTACCGGGCTCACCGTCATAGTCAAAACATAACTAGAAAGGAAAAGTTTTATACATAGCAAAAGATCATGAGCAACGTCCCCGAAATGGAGAACTCACCAATAACCACTATAGAAAATCGTACTAGCCACGCGGAGGAGGATGGTCAAGCGGTGCTCCGGTCCCTACATGTTGACATCATGTAGGCATAGAGTATGCGGTAGTAATATTGAATGTACTAAGTATATGGATGCAAGTGCAATGCTACAATTAGATGGACATCATAGGAAAAAAAATTGCGTAATCATACCCAATAGATAGCATATTTAATGAAATGATATGTATAATTGATGCTTACATAAAAATCATTATAGTGGGACGTAGTACATGTGTGGCGAGTGACCATCAATATAGTATTTCCAAGGCCTGCCACCCCCTTGGAAGAGGCGAAAGATGGTACAAACCCCTCAATATGGTTACACGGCCTAAACCCCATCGTACTAGGCAACCAAGGTACCAACCCCTCGATACGGTTATACGGGCCTACTACCCCCCGTACTAGGCAACCAAGGTACCAACCCCTCGATACGGTTATACGGACCTACTACCCCCCGTACTAGGCAACCAAGGTACCAACCCCTCGATACGGTTATACGGGCCTACTACCCCCCGTACTAGGCTTGGTCGACTCACAACACTTATTTAGGAAAAATCATATACATGTGTCCATTTCATCATCATTTCAGTAATTACATAACCATCCGACTCATAGGACGTACCTTGGACCTTCCCCTTCCTAAGAATTCTATAAATGGGCATTTTATCAAACACAAGGTGGGCAATTGTTCATGTAAATGAAATCATGTATTTCAAGAATACTAAGTCCAACCAATTTCAAAATCCATATAAATCAGCCCACCAACAACATACATATATATATCAACCCTCATAATTTGATCATGGAAGCATGTAAACCATAAACATCACATAATAATTCCATTTCATGATAATATGCAAAATGGACCATAATAGGGTGTATAGTAGTAATTCTATAATTCAAGAGTTCATAAATAATCATAAGGACCCATAAACTTGAAGTAGAAATAGAGGATAAATGGTTGGACTTGTGGAAAGGAAGGTTTCCACAATCAAACCCACATACCTCAACTTTGGAGAATCCTTGATGAAGATTGGAATGGAGAATCGAAGCTTGAGATTGAGTCTTGAATCCGGAATTAGAGCTTGAGATGTTTGAATTTGGTTGAAGATCTTGGTGGAATTTTTGGAGAGGGCTTAGAGAGTGTTTTTGGAGTTAAGAAAAATGACTAAGTATGGGACATATCCCCTTTTTATAAAAAAAAAACGTCTCCAATCCCGCCTAAAAAAAAAGCTCACTGGAAATTGCAAATCTGCACAGACAGGTTTTACGAAAATGGTCATAACTCCCTCATCCTAACTCGGACTAAGGTGAAACCAAGTGCGTTGGAAAGCTAACTCAAAGAGCTTTAATTTGATAGTTGCAGCCCTTCCAGTTCCTTGTGTGCTAAGAGATATGCCCCTTTAAAGTTGACCCTCCAAATCGCAATTTTTTTGCGATTTTTGAATTTTGATACGGTTGCTCTAAAATTCGGGTTAGACCCATTTCCCACTCAATTTGACCCCACAAATAAGAATATGAAGTCGAATTTCCGAAATCATGCACGGATTTTGAGATATATGGAAACTACAATTATAGGTGTTTCCGAAGCACATTTTCGGGCATTTTTGGGGTCGTTTCAGAATATCTGTTCATGAAAGAGCATGACTCTTATGAAGAGTCATTTCTTAAGTTCTATAAATATAAAGACTCTCTAGAAGTAGCCTAAGAAAATCTTCATGTATAAATAGAGGGCTTTGTTGTATTCTTGAAGAGAATTGTTTGTATTTACCTATATGGACAATATCTCTTTAAAGAAAGTGCTTTCAGGCCTCAAAGTCATCTTCTTCTTCAATCATATTTCCTACTATTATTTTTCTAACAAACCAGACAACCATTACGTTAGAGGAAACATGTATTTCATTGATTATGTAAATGTGATAGAATTGAATCTTGTTAAATTTAAGAAGATGGTAGAGATATATGGTTATGCAAATGATTTGATAACTTCTTGGCACTGATGTGAAAGAACCGATAATAGACAAAGGTTGATCACTACAGATTTTTAAGCATACACAGTTGGCAAAAATATTCAAAAGGACAATGTGCTTGAGATATACTTTGAACACTTGGACTCTTACTCCCAAATGAACAAAGTGAATTCAGTACATCAATCAAATATTGAAAAAAATGATAAACAACAGAGTTTGTTTGAAAATTCATCATATGATTATTTTAGTGATTCAAAAGTTGATTTAACCGATGATGTTATAGTTGATACACAAGAGAAATCAAAGCATTCTGAAAGAAATTGAGCTCATTAGTGTTGAAATAAAGAAAAAGATGATTGATGTAGAAGGGGATTCTGGTTGTGTTGATTTTGCAGACACAAAGAGCTTAAATAGTGATTCTAAAAATAAAAGTTTCAACTTTTTCCAGGATAAAACAAAAATCGATGAAGATAACTCAATATTAGATCTAGAATATATGTTTGATACAAAGAAGGACTCTTAGCAAAATTTATGAGATTAAAAATGAGAAGTATATTTAGTGGAGTAGGAATGATATGATAAGAAATGGAGGCAATTTGAAAAATCAAAGCTTCTAGAATGCGAATGCAAAGAAATAAGTCTTTTCAGGTTAGAACTTATGATTCTTAGGGATGGCAATGGGGTGGGGCGGAGTGGGTTTAAGGCTATGCGGGGTGGGGCAGGTTTAAGGTTGTGCGGGGTGGGTGGGATGCGGGGTGGGTGGAAGTGGGTTTTTTAAAAATTAATGCGGGGCAGGGCTGGTTGCGGGTATATGTGATTTTATGCGGATTCAAACTTAATTTTAACATTTTACATGTTATAAGATTGATAGAACATTTTTTATTAAGATCATTTCTTTAAAACTACCTAAATATTCAAGATAATAAATGAAAATGGTTCAATAAAAAATAATACAATTTCTTACATGTTACCAATTGACCTCTAAAAAATAAAATTTTAAGTTATTATCTATTAAATTAATACAACTTAATGAAAAAATGAATTTATTTTTAGTATCAAACTTAACTAGAAAAGGAATATATATAAAAAATTATGCGGTGCGGGTTTATGCGGGGCGGGTCTATGCGGGGCAGGGTGAAAATGAAAAAAGTTGTTATGCGGGGCGGGTAAAAAAATTTGCGGGTTAAGCTCAACCCGTCCCGCCCCATTGCCAT
This sequence comes from Solanum appendiculatum, assembly GCA_018342035.1. Taxonomy (NCBI): domain Eukaryota; kingdom Viridiplantae; phylum Streptophyta; class Magnoliopsida; order Solanales; family Solanaceae; genus Solanum; species Solanum appendiculatum. Next base: position 115,666 of record JAGDQO010001244.1, on the reverse strand, counting down.
CCCTAATGATTCTAATTTCTACACATACTTGTAAGGAGTGGCATTATAACTATAGAACAATCACTTCATCTTTCATTGCAAGAAAGTACCTTAAAGAAATTGGATCAAATAGAAATTGCAGAGTGGCAAAGTTCAAGAATAAAATAAGTGTTGAACTAAGAACTCATATGACCTTATCTCAAGCTAAAAAACCTAAGATGAAAGCGATTGCATTAATTGATGATAATATTGAAGATCAATATAAAATGATATGAAATTCTTGCAATGAAATTAATAAAACAAATACAGGCAACACAATGCACATAAAGCTCACTAATAACGAGGTCTCTAATGAGCCAGTAGCCACAAAAATTTCAGAGGATATATCTGTTTTGCTGCTTGCAAGCTTGATTTTAGAGCAGGTTGTACAAAAATATTAGGTGTGGCTAGGTATTGATTGAATGGGACAATGTATGGGACTCAATTATTATTTACAATTGGCATTGATGGTAACACCAACATATTTTTTGTTGCCTATGTAATTGTATAAAACAAAAGCAAAGAGGCATGAACTTAATGTTTAAATCATTTGATTGTTGATTAATATATAGATGAGAACGGTTGGACATTTATGTCAGACAAGTTAAGAATTTTAATGAAGCTTTTAATGATGTTATTGTCACGACCCAAAAATGAACGTGATGACACTTGTCTTTTCCTACCAAGACAAGTCAGCCTCAACCTAACGAAAATAGAAGAAAAGCGAAAAACACTAGAGCAAGAATAAGACAAAGGCGGAAAACTTATTTATTCTAAACATAACCTCAAAACCTGGTTGTTACGTGTACAAGCCTTTAAAGTAAATACAGAATTAAAAGATAAATACAAGTCTCATTCTTTGTTTCTCAAATAGAACAAAGCTTAAAGAAAAGGAAAGAAAAGGGCCCGTCGAAGTGACAAGCAGCTACCTCTTCAGTCCTTGACAAGCCTCGAAATCCGAAGAGGAGAAGAAGAAGAAGATCACGGATGTCCGAGTTCGGTGCCTACACAAGTGTATAAGCAAGGGGTGAGTACCAATAACACGGTACCCAGCAAGCAGCCCACTAAACAAAGCAACTAGCTAGAAATCGAATACCCGATACACTCCAATCAAACCTCCTCAAAGTACAACCTACAGAGAAATCAACCCAACCTAGAAATTCTACAATGCACGGCTCACATGCCCAATATTCACAGTCCAACAATCACAATTTGAACATCAACAAGAATCATTAAGTCAATCTCAAGTATCAAGTAGTTCAATCACAAATATCACACATATCATGCGCATTTCACAAGTCAGTCATAAGCATTGATTTATCAATTACAACACTAGCCGGAAATGACCTCACATCATAACACTTGCCGGAAATGACCTCGGCACATATCACCCACTAGCCAGAAATGACCTCGGCTCATATCAATCACTAGCCGGAAATGATCTCGGCTTATATCAATCACTAGCAGAAAATGACCTCGGCTTATATTAATCACTAGACGAAAATGACCTCGGCATCACAAGCTATCACATGTCTCATCACGGTGTTCTACGATCAATGCACACACAAGCAATTATCACACCATATAGAAGAGACAATAATTTAAACAATTCAAGTTCACATTCATGCTTTCAAGCATTTCATCAATCAATCAATAAGGGTTACAATTAGGCAATTCACATCATCATGATCAATACATAGCCTTTTTCAATTTAACCCCTTATTATGCATTTAGATATCACAAGTGGACAATTTAAACCCTTCACCCCATCCCCATTACTCCCAACACACAATCAACGAAGGAAGCATACGAATTCAACTAGAATACAAGGTTTAGGAAGCCACTAACAATCACTCCAAAAGATGAGTTTTCCCCTTTCGAATCACTTCCAGAGCCGAACAATCTAAAATAATCAACTATTCACAATCACCCATCGGAAACAACCTTCCCACATCAATTATGTAAAGAAATGGGTCAAGCAACTCAAACCCAATATAAAAAATGAAGGTTTGAATCCGGAAAACAATACTTGAATTCATTACTCAAGGCTTTAGGAACTCATTAGTGAAAACTATTTCGAAAAAGGGATTAAAATCACTTCAAAATCACCATTTTATTAAACCATTGGGTTCTTGAAGATAACTCAATTTTCTCATTTCAAAAGCTTGATTTGAGAACATAAATCCATAAATAACAATGGGTAATTGAAGATTAAGAATTAAGAATCGTTATCCAAATGATTTTCCTCGAAAAATTGATAAAAATCGTCACCCCAAAGCTCTCAAAACTCAAAAATGGTGAAATGGGACTTAAACCCCGAAATGGCAGCAAAAACCACTCTCTGCTATCGCAAAAGCTAAAAACATTGCGAACCAGGCTTTGCTTAAGCGACCATCGCTAAAGCGAGCCCTGGTTCGCTTAAGCGAACGCTTCAAAAAACGCAGCCTTCGCTTAAGCGATCACACCTTCGCTTAAGCGGAAGGCCTATCACACAAGCAAAGGTCACAAAACTCAGGCACTAGAAAAATCAACCAACTTTCAAACATCAAATTGACTCTTGGATTTGTTCGGAATCCCGTACAACAAACCAGATATGCAAATTAATTATACTCGACGTTTTGGATTCAATGGAACCATCAAAACACGAATTCGAGGTCTCCTTGACCCGACATCCACGAAAACCACAAGAAACTAACTCATGCTTTAAAAGGTTAAAACAAGCTCGGGACCTCTCAAAAATCAATCAAGACCTCACCTAGGTCTAAAATCATCCCCCGAATCCAACGGAACTCTCGGAATCCCGATCCGAGCATTCGAACTACGAATGTTGACCAAAGTCAATCCAAAAGCTAAAATTTCACAAATTCACAACTTAGGACCTCAAATCCTCAAAAAGACTCGGAATCAGAAACCGACAACTTTCACGAATCAAATTCCACATTCCGGAACTAATGGAATCGACGGAATTCCATTTCGACACTCGAAACTCTAAAAGACTCCGAAAACCACTTTTTAAGCAACTTAAGTCTTTCAAACTCAAAATTCACCAAAAACTCAACTTTTACTCAAAGTTTGGAACCAACTTCTAAAACTCAATCAAAAAATAACTTTGGAATCGATATCGAGAGGGGTAAAATGGTAAATTTCACAAAATATAAAAAATGACTGACCGGGTCATTGCATATACCTCACGTGAGACACCTTCATAATAATTTCAAAAAGGCTTACTCTGAAGGTATCATATTAAAAAAAGAACTTTGAATTGCTGCAAAGGCTAGTACTATTAAAAGGTTTGATGATTGCAAGAAAAATATTTTAAAGTTAGATCTTGATGCTGCTACTTGATTAAATGACAAATAATTTAGTGAATGATCTAGATCACATTTCTCTTCAGATGCTAAGTGTCACATCTTACTAAATAATTTGTATAAAGTGTTTAATAGTATGATACTTGATATTAGAGACAAGCCAATTGTGACACTTTTAGAAAAATTGTGATATCTAATCATGCCTAAAAATGCAAACTAATAGAAAAAAAAAAAATGAAAATCAAGTGATGTTTGTCCTAAACAAGAATATATTACATAAAGCTCAAATTGCAGTTGCTGAATATATCCCTAGAAAATCTAATCAACGGATAGGAGCTATAATTACGGACAATAGGACAGTTGAAATGGAGACTAAAACTTGTACTTGTAGGAAATGGTGTAACACCTCAAAAATTGATAAGTTGAGTTGGAAAGGAAAAGTGTAAAAACTGTTACTGGTACAACTGATTTACGACCCGTAGGTCCCAATTATGGACCGAATGTGAAAAAACTAAAAATGTTGAGTCTAAAAAATTTTCATAGACAAACAGGACGATCCGTAGGCAGTGGTACGACCCGTAGAAAGGGGATTCGTAGGGAAGGTTCAAACTTGGTGAATTTTTGAGATGTCGTGGCTTGTACGAGAGGACCTATACAACCCGTGAAAAGGTCGATGAACCGTAGGAATGACTCGTGTCTTTTTGACTTGGATTGATAGTCTCTAGTATCTTGACCTATAGATGATCATTACAGTCTGTAGCTCTTTGTACGGATCATACATGGGTCCATAGGTGCATTTCGGTAATTTTTAAGTTAAGGGTTATTTGAGTCTTTTCCTACCCTTTTAACATCTAAACTATGTCGTTTCTAGATTGTTCTAAGGTCCTATAACTTAATTTACTCTTCAAATTTTACTCATTCCCTCTCATTCACTCAAAAATCCAAAAAACCCTCAAGGTCTTCTTCTCCAAATTCTCTACAAGGATTCAAGGTGATTTCTAGGGTTCTTCAAGCTTCCTTCTCTAATTTCAAAGCTAGGATTCATCAAGGTATATAGGAAGTTCATCAATGATCCATTTTCATCCATTAAGTCCCAAAGATTTTTTCATTTCTCTTCTACAATTCCAACCCAAATTCTAGAATTTTGCATGTTTTCTCATAGGTTCAATTGGCTATGACTAAATTCACTATATTTGATCTAAATTACTTATTTTCAATGATTTTCATATGAACCCATGCTATATGGCTACATTATGATTATGAGCTTTGTTACGAGATTATGCATACATTATGAAATTGAGAAAATTATGAATAAAAAATGCTTTTAGATAAAGTATCAATATGTGTTATGAAAAGGTTGCTTCTAATTGAAGTATTCTCATTACGAAAGATGATCATGATTTTGATGCTAGAGATAAGTGTCTTTATGAATATGTTATGAAATTATGATCTTGAAAGGAGCTATTCTATGATATGAAGTTTATTATTGGATTGGTATTGCTAGATTCCTATTTTTCCAAGTATTATGATTATGATATGATTATGCTTATTTTCGTTGGGAGTTTACTTAGCGCTGAGAGGATTTTTGGATGGAGGCTCTCCCGTTAGTAGAGGCCGGCTCTTTAGTAGCAATCCCCTTATCCCATAACTACGTACCCCCGTAGGACTTTGTCCTGATTGGACAGAGCTAGTAGATCCACCTAAGCTTAAGGACATGGTTCTTACCTTGACATGTAGGACACTCTCTTTTTAGTGTGAGAGTAGAACACCAAACTCCATATTATAGCTCACATGGTTTACGTCGGTTAACGGTAAACATCCTACAAAATACTGTACTATCACAAGCAAGTTACGACTTTCTCAAAAGACTATGATTTAAGTTTATATTATGATTTTCAAGCATTGCATTGACCATGTCTTATGATTCATGAATTTTGCTTTTCAACCTTCGACATGTTTTACTTGATCATGCATTATGACTGTTTCAACTTAGCATGTTTCATGTTTATGTTTTCATGCATCTTCCCCATATTTAGTACATTCCAAGTATTGCCGCATATATATTTTCTTGTACATATATTGATGTTTCAAAATATAGGATCTGACATTCCTCCATCTGATCGTGGCTAGTGGATTGATTCAACTTTGCTTAGCTTGTGGCGAGTCCTCATGGTTCGGAAGCATGATCACACATTATGAGTTCTTGTCTACTTTCAGTCTCTTTTCGATTTTCAGACTTATTTCATGAGCTAGAGCTTTTCCTAGTCACACCTATGATAGTAGATGCTTGTTGTTAGACTTAGTTTGATTCCACATTTTTAGTTGTTGTACTCTGTTTTAGTATCATGACGAGTTGGAGTTTTGAGACTCATATTCCGCTTTATCTCTTTATTTCTATTGTGTTGATATCTTAGTGTCATGCTTATGTCAAGTGGCTTGTTTAGGGTTTCTCGGGACCCTATTCGTTATGTCACGTCTAGGGAGTAGTTTGGGCCTTGACAAATAAAGTCTCACTGAAATTCCTTACAAGCATGCTATTGTGATAGCTTGGACTAAAAAAGACATTCTAGACTATGTTCATGATTGTTACAAAGTAAAAACATATAGAAGAATTTATGAAAATTCAGTTCTTCTAATAAATGGACCACAAATGTGGCCAAAGTCAAGTAAAGTTTGTCATCTGCTTTCAAGGGTTACAAAAGATAATAAAAGACGAAGAAAAAAAATTGCGATAAAAAAATAAGATAAAGTTAAAGTTAGTCGAACAAAGATGAAATGAAAATAAAACTCTCTAAATTGTAGCATATGTCACAAGCCTGCCACAATTCAAGGACTTGCAAATACAACATTGTGAGTCCAGAAACTACTTTTTCATTTCGTCAGAAATTACATATAATGTCATTTTTTATATTTCAGTTTATTTTTAACTTAGTAAGTTTGAACTAGTATAAAAATTGTACTTGTTATTGTTTTTCAAGTTAGAAGAAGACAAAAGGAAGTGAAACAAGAACAAGTAAGGCATGTCTAATTTTTATTTGGAAAAATTCTCAATATACACAATAAAATGAACCTATTTTTAAAGTTATAACAACTTTTTGGGGGATAAAACTGGCTCATTCTTTGCGTATGATTCCTGCTCATTTATGCTATTTCTGTATTGATATTTCTGTATTATTATGATGAACTTTTTAGTAAGTTTAAGGTGTTTTTCTAATGTATTGCAAGTAATGATATTTTGATATTTTTTTGTTGATTTTTAAGGTTGGCATGGAATTGTTTGCTATTATTTTTGCTGGTGCGGAAGTCTGAAATTATTTAACTGTTGTGTTTTTATTTGATTGTTTATTAGCTAAAAAATGACAACAATTTGAATGTTATTTTTATTGAAATTTGGCTATTTTGTTTAGTAAAATTTAATTTCTATTTTTTTTAAAAATAATTACAATTTGAATGGTATTTTTGCTAGATTGTGTTTCTGAAATTTAGCTATTGTTTTTGCTGAAAATGACTGCAATATAAATTTTATTTTAAAAAACTTGTATCATTTTTGCGGAAAAATGACTATAATTTGGTTGATGTTTCAGTTGGAAGTTAGCTACTATTTTTATTTAAAAAGATCACTGTCTTTGCTGATATTTGTGACTGATTCTAAAATTTGGCATTAGCTTCTTTTTTTTTAATTTATTTTTTATACTATTTTTGAAATGTAAACTGCTATTGACATGAAATAAAATGTTGCTGAAATTTTTTGATAATTATAATAAAAATTTAATATCTTTGAAGTATCAATTTTTATATCGATACTTAACTAAAGTATATGGCCAATCACAATGAAATAGAATTGTACCAACAACTTATATAGAAAACAACAATCATATTCATTCATACTGTACTCATTTATTACATAGAAAAATAAACAGTACACTTTCACATATTCATGTTTTTAAGATATCTATCTAAAGGCTACATGCTACAACATGAGCACACAATATTTTTAACAAAATGTGACTCTATTACAATTTTTTGATATTCATCTCGTTCTCTTTCAAATTCTTCCACTTCAATTTTTCATGTCATACACCCTGTACTTCTTATAACAACTTTCTAGTTTAGCATTTATCAACTCATGAATTGCACATTCTTTCAATAATGACCATCTAGCAAAATCAAAGTCTCCGACCTAAAGAACAAAGGGTGAAGCAAAATTAGTATAGCTTAAGTGTTTGTTTTAACAAAGGTAGATATCTAAAGATGTAACAACCAGCTAGGTCATTTTGAGCACTAGGACTATTTTGACTCTTCCCGTAAAAAGTTTAAATGGAAATTTTGAACTATGCGGTAACTACGAGTATTTAGTTGATGAATATTTATTATATAACTAATATAGTTGAATAGTAAATGGCCAAATCCATAATTTAATTAATACCCTTTACCACTTGATCCATACAATTAAAATAGGTTAGTGAGATTTATTTTAGAAAAGAAAATAAAGGTTAGAAACTAACCTGTGTGGCGTGAATACAGAACAAGAGGGACGAAACAAAAACTCGGGTAAGAAACAAATGGAACTTTTCTTGATCCGTATATAGATAATAATGAATGTATGTTTACCTTGTTATTATTATTATTATTACTTAATGAGTTAGATAGGAAGTTTTGAAAGTGAAGTTGGCAGAAGCATATGGGCATTAGCTGATGTATTATTGACTTGATTTCTTTTATGTGATTGTGTTTTTTTGTTGAACCCGTATATTTGTGATAGTTGAGGTGATTATATATCATACCAATATTTGATTGATTGAGATACATCATCATCCCCTTTTATTGAAATCATATTGTGCACATGCATTGACATGAGATTGATTATAAGTTGGGCACGTGGGGATCGTTCGTGCTGGGATTCTGAGATGTTATGATTATAAATTGGGCACGTGGAGATCGTCTGTGCTAGAGATTGTTTGGCTTTATGATAGTGCGTTGAGATCGTCCGTACAGGCACGTGGAGATCGTCTGTGTTGGTATATGGACCTCGCGAGCCCCCCATGAGTCGTGAACTCTCGATGTATTTCTGAGGAGTGTCATGTATATATGGTTGAGAGAGAACTTGGCATATGAGGCATATCATTTCATGGTGTCACATTGCATTGCATCTCATTACATCCTTCATTCTTGTTGATTATGTGCTCTATTAGTGGTTGTGCATTACGTGACATTGATTATTCCTATTTGATGAAACTTGTTTGATCAGTATAGTGTAGCCTTGTAAAAAGTAAATAGATGATTTTCTTATATGAACTCCTGTCACTACTTTTTCATTGTTGGTCTATGAGATATACTGGGTACACATGATTTCGTACTCATACTAGACTTGTTGCACTCTTTTGTGGTGCAAATTCGATTCCGAAAACGAGTGCATCTCATGGAGATTTTTGAGTATGAGCTTGGAGTATTTTGGAGTTGTGGTGAGCTGCTTAGCTGTTCCGTAGCCCACACCTTCCTCTATCTTATTATTTATTCTGTTGCTTTTGTATTCAGACAGTATCTTTCTTATGTTTAGGCTTGTCATTTTAGTTTCAGACTTGCGCCATATTTTAGAAGCTCTTGTACTTATGACACCAATTCTTGGGTGGTATTTTTGCTTTCCACATTTCGTATTTATGAGGGACTTAGTGTTGGAGATATTTTACTCGTTGTTTACTTTTCACCTTAATTACGTAGTTAAATTGGTAAAACTAGTGGATTGACTTACCTATCAGTTGGGAATATAGGTGCCATCATGACATGTGAATTTTGGTCGTGACAATTTGGTATTAGAGCCCTAGGTTCATCGATCTCACGAGTACAAGAACAATGTCAAGTAGAGTCTTGCGGATCAATATAATGACGTTCGTACTTATCTTCGAGAGGCTATAAGGCATTTAGGAAACTTCTATTCTTTCATTCCTTATCGTGCACACTTGACTTTGTTGAAATTCTAATCTTGTTGTCTCATTCTCTCTTAGATGGTGAGGACTCGTACATTTGCAAGTGGCGATCAGGAGCCTATTCCTGCGCTTGCTTTTGGGATCACTACCAGAGGTAGAGGCAGGGGGCGAGGGCAAGTTCGAGGTCAGGGTAGGGGCCGTATTGTAGCATCTATGGAAGGCGAAGTACTGACAACTACCTAGGGCCATGATAGAGCAGTACCTCCTGATGCAGATGTTGTTCATGGAGATGTGTAGGATCATGTCGAGGGGAATAGACCAGCTCAGGCTCCACCCGGTTTTATTTCCACTCCAGTTCTTTAAGATACCTTGGCTCGTATGCTAGGACTTCTAGAGGGGATGACTCAAGCGGGAACATTGCCTATCACCTCTGATGCCACACAGACTTGTGTTAGAGGTCAGACTCCAGATCCAATGGTTACTCCAGGTTCTCAGACTCCAGGGGCTCAGCCAACTGCTGTTGTAGCTCCCCGTTTAGATAGTATGGTATTGCCAGGTGTTGCATCATATTTAGCTAACAGGCCTTCCATGACCATTGATGAGCAAAAGATGTTTGGAAGGTTCAGAGTGATGAATCCTCCGACTTATACTGGTGACTTAACTTAGGACGCATATGAATTTATAGTTAGCTGTCATGAGAGGTTGCATAATCTTGGATTAGTGGAATCTCATGGAGTTGACTATACAACGTTTTAGATAACTGGCCCTACCAAGCAGTGGTGGAGGGATTTTATTAGTAGTAGGCCAGCTGGGTCACCTCCACTATCATGGACTCAGTTTACTCAGGTGTTTTTAGACAAGTTTGTTCCACGTAGTGAGAGGGAGCGCAAGAGGGCCAAGTTCGAGGGTTTGCAATATGGTATATCAGTCGCAAAATATGAGGGTAAATTCCATGCCTTGTCTAGGCATGCTTCAATGATACTTCCCACCGAGGCTGAGAGAGTGAGAAGGTTTGTTAAGGGGATGAATATTCTGATTCGTCTTGGAGTTTCTTAGGTTGTTGCTTCTGGTGTTCCATTTCAAAAAGTGGTAGATGCTACCAGATCTGAGGCCAAAAATATATTTTCTTATCATTAATTGCCTCATATTTATTATTTATATTTGTCCCTTTTTAGCATGAATTTTATGGATTGTGCTAAATAGTGTATTTTATTTGTAGGATTAAATTGGTGTGAAGTTGAAGAAGTTTGGAGCTAAAACGAATTAAAAATTGAAGATTCTAGAAGGAAAATCAAGCAGACGGCTTAATGAATTAAAGTGAATATTATATTAATATTTATATGTATTCAAATTTGCTCAGAATTGAAAGGAAGTGAATGTTGATATGAGCAATAGCCTGCTGCCAAGTGGCGCAGATTGAAGGCCCTGCAATGTTGAGGCGGTGACAAAGTGAAGTTCACGCGAAAAAGAAAAAAGAATCTAATTCCTTTTGGTTTTGGATTCCTAATTTCTTTTGGACTCAATTATTTTATTTAGGATTTCCTGGATCTATAAATAGTTCATAAGAATAATTATTTAGAAAACTTTTTGAGGAGGAGACTTGGTAAGAAAAAGTTATCAATACTTTTTAGGGTTCTTTTCTTCTTCTTTTCTTAGGTATTAGTAGCTAAAGACTCTTGTTTTGGGGCTGCGGCTATGGGTAATTGTTGAACATCGATCGTTTTGAATTAATTATTGGTTATAGTTTAAATTACTTTTGTATTCTTATTTTAGTATTTCATGCTAGGCCACCATAGAAATAATTCTATTGTCTATTCTTGGACTCGAGAGATGAAGAGGTAGATAGACCAGAGAATGCAAAGAGCTTGTTCTAACTTTGTTTAGATTCGTGTTCAGGAGTGACGCCCGGACGAACACCTCGCTTGGTTACGAAACAGGATGAAATATAAATGCTCGCCAATTAGGACTGCCTATCCCCGCTCAACGATGTAGTTAGACAGCTAGTTGGAGTAGTCGATTAGAGGTCGAGAGATCATGATCATAAAATCAACCCTGTAAATCAGTAATTTGATAACCGTATTTAATTCATTACATGAGATGCGATACATGAAACCTTAAGCATGCTGCAGCCCTGGAATTGTCCCAATTACTGTAAGTTCATCTTTTTATTTAATTCTTGCATTCTTTTATTTATTTTGAGACTCTTAAATAAATAATTAGACTAGTATAATTTAGTAAATAGTTAATTGACAAGTCCCTGTGGGTTCGATAATTTGGTTTTTTAGAGCCACTATATTACTTGCGCGACCACGTACACTTGTGTGTGCAATTGGAAGCAACAAGTTTTTGACGCTGTTGCCGGGGACTTAGAAATTAACTATTCTTCTAGGTTATACTTTTTATTTTTATTTATTTAAATTTTTCTTTTTTTGTTTTATTAATTAGCTTTTTTTTCTGAACAATAATTTTTTTTCCCTTTGAATAATTTGGTACTCTTATTGATATGGCTTATTGGGATAAACCATGGTTGTGTGAGGAGTATTCTTATAAGTATCCTTGTAATTATTGTAATGGACCCCACTTTGATATCGATTGTCCTATATGTCATATATGTGGTGGTCAATTTGGTCATTGGAATGGTGTTCCTAACTCTTACTCCCCTTCCCCGAACCCCTATTATGATTCTTCTGTTATTTGTGATGTTGGCAGGGGTGATGCAATGGATAATGCAAAACAAGAAGTTTACAATGTGAATTCATTTATGGAATGTGCGGACATGCTTGACAAAGTTAATTTAAAAATCTCAGAACAAATGTTGGAATGCGTGGAAGAGCAATCAAAAATCAGAGAAATGAAGGCTACACTTGACGATATTGGATTGCAAATTGCAGTCCTAGCTAAAATAGAGGAAGATATTGAATCCCAACAAAGAGAAAGTCGTGAAGAAGCAGAGATAGTGAGTCAATATTGGATACAAGGACAAATTCAACTTCTAAAGTGTCAAGAGTCTATCCGTGATGGTCTGACATACATGACAACCCAACTGATAGAAGGAAGAGTTGAGCTCACACAAGAAATAGATCAATTTGGCTCAGATATTCATGACTTGGAGGCTCACTTGAACAAAAAGGTTGAGGCGTCTGATGCCCAATCACCAATTGTTGTGGATGATGACCAACTAGTGGAGCAAAAAGAGGAATTCCAACCATTCAACTATACCTTATTTCTTAATGTCAATGTTGAGAAAGAGTACAAAAGTGAGAATGTTGTAAATAATGTTGCTTTGGAGTTGAGGCATATTGGACCTCATTCTAAACATTTTTCTACATTATGCTTAGATGACGACATGAAATTCGAGTCATCTGAACTAATAGAAGAGTGTCTAGATGAGAAACAAGGCCCCTACATTCTAAAGTTTTCTAATCCACGTAGACAAAACGACATTCCTCACATAAGGGCCAAGAAGTGCAAGATGCGACATTTATTACTTGGTTCCTTTATCTTTATACCACCACCCCTTGAGAGGAGTAGAAAAGTTGATGCAAAGTTAGGGGTGCAATTCCTAAGTTCAAAGTGGAAAGAAAAGTGGTGAACTTAATTAGGCCGTGCCGCGACGTTAAATTAGGCGCTTGTTGGGAGGCAACCCAATTAGTAGTGTAGCTTCTTATTTTTTTTAGTGTCATTTTTTTTCCTTTTGGTCTTGTTTTTGCAAATTAGGGGAAGTCTGAGTACCCAAGAATTTGGAGCTAAGGAGCACGTTTGAGCTTAAGGGTGGGGTGACGACCCTTGATGAAAATTAAGAGAACATGCTACTAGCTAGGCCTAGAGGCTCAGGGGGTTTTCTTAACCCTTGTTTTAAATTTTATTTGATGCTTTGGGGACATAGCATATTTTTAAGTGCGGGGTGGAGGAATGAATTCCTAGTTTTTACTGCTTTATCGAGTCTTTTTGTATTTTTAGGTGGGTTCCTCGGCTTTTGTTTTCGGTACTTTTCCTGAGGATAGTCCCTTTGAACCGATAGGAAGTAAATTTTTATTTTATATTTTATTTTGTTTTAGAGAAAAGAAAAGACCCTTTTTGAGTTGTGTGATACTTGTTATTTAGGCCTAATTTTGAGTAGTACTTTCTACTGAATGCTTGATTGCTATTGAAATTGCAGACTCTTTGACACCAAGGTTCATGGTTGTGACTTTGTTTATAGCTTATTTTATTTTGTAGTTTGTTATAATTCTGTCTCTCTTAGAAGTGGAATTGATCCATCTTGATCGATACTTGTGCCATGTGTGGTGAGAATTTGTTTATTCCATGTTTTGAATCTTAGTCTAGAACTTGCCCTGCATGTTATTGAAGCGAAATAAAAAGTGTTGCTCAGTTTAGGAGATGATAATAGGCTTTCTTTGATTTTCTTGTAAATTTTAGCCTTTTCAGATATTATATCACTAATTAGCCCTTTTGAGCCTGTAGCCTTTTGTTGGTAGCCATATTTTGCCCTTAACTATTTTGTTGAATCCCTAGTTTTTGCACCTTGCTTCCTTGAGTACTGTAGCATAGACTGATTATAATTGTTATATCTGGAAGAAAAAAAGGGATAGTTGTACGAAAAGAAAATCAATGATAGCTACAAAGTGATGAAAAAACCCTATTCGAAAGAATGTGACATGAAAAAGAAAAAAAAGGAGAAAAAGAAAAAAAATCCTTTGAAAAAAATTTGATTGTGAAAAAAAAAATTTGATTGTGAAAGAAAAAAAATGATTGAAGCATTCTTGAGATGATGAGCATTACTTGTGAAATAATTATTGAAGAGAGGGCTGAAAATAAAGAGAAGAAAATAATGGGTGATGGAAGTCTAAAATTGCAAAGTGCTTAGAGAAGTGTAAGTCACTATAATATAGTTTTCCTACCCGTCCCCTAGCCTACATTACAACTCGTTAAAGTCCTATTTGATTCTATTCAAGCATGCTTAATTAGTGGAGATGTACATAATGGGCAAGCATATGGTTCTTTGAGCATACATGTGAATTTTATTTGTGAGTGTGAGATTTGATCTTTGATGTGAAGTCCTTAATTTATATTCAATCTTTTGAATTGAGTGTGTGGACTATTTCTTCTTGTGAGGGTACTTGTTTCATGATAGATAAGTGATTTTATTAACTTTCTTTGATGAGAGTAGACGAGCAAGCTTAAATTTGATGAGTTCAAAGTCGTTTCTTGAGGTTAGGAGGTTAGAGGTTTGTTGTTTATTTGGATGTCTTGTATAATGATTGAGAAGTGTACTTGATGTTTTGAAATTTGTGGATGGCCTAATTATTTTGTATCAACTAAAAGTGATGACATTTCTAGTATGATTTTTTGAGATGAGCTTTAATGTTTGCTCGAGGACGAACAAACGTTTAAGTGTGGGGTGTTGATCTGAGGCCAAAAATATATTTTCTTATCATTAATTGCCTCATATTTATTATTTATATTTGTCCCTTTTTAGCATGAATTTTATGGATTGTGCTAAATAGTGTATTTTATTTGTAGGATTAAATTGGTGTGAAGTTGAAGAAGTTTGGAGCTAAAACGAATTAAAAATTGAAGATTCTAGAAGGAAAATCAAGCAGACAGCTTAATGAATTAAAGTGAATATTATATTAATATTTATATGTATTCAAATTTGCTCAGAATTGAAAGGAAGTGAATGTTGATATGAGCAATAGCCTGCTGCCACGTGGCGCAGATTGAACGCCCTGCAATGTTGAGGCGGCGACAAAGTGAAGTTCACGCGAAAAAGAAAAAGAATCTAATTCCTTTGGGTTTTGGATTCCTAATTTCTTTTGGACTCAATTATTTTATTCAGGATTTCCTGGATCTATAAATAGTTCATAAGAATAATTATTTAGAACATTTTTAGAGGAGGAGACTTGGTAAGAAAAAGTTGTCAATAATTTTTAGGGTTCTTTTCTTCTTCTTTTCTTAGGTACTAGTAGCTAAAGACTCTTGTTCTGGGGCTGCGGCTATGGGTAATTGTTGAACATCGATTGTTTTGAATTAATTATTGGTTATCGTTTAAATTACTTTTGTATTCTTGTTTTAGTATTTCATGCTAGGCCACCATAGAAATAATTCTATTGTCTATTCTTGGACTCGAGAGATGAAGAGGTAGATAGACCAGAGAATGCAAAGAGCTTGTTCTAACTTTGTTTAGATTCGTGTTCAGGAGTGACGCCCGGACGAACACCTCGCTTGGTTACGAAACAGGATGAAATATAAATGCTCGCCAATTAGGACTGCCTATCCCCGCTCAACGATGTAGTTAGACAGCTAGTTGGAGTAGGCGATTAGAGGTCGAGAGATCATGATCATAAAATCAACCTTGTAAATCAGTAATTTGATAACCGTATTTAATTCATTATATGAGATGCGATACATGAAACCTTAAGCATGCTGCAGCCCTAGAATTGTCCCAATTACTGTAAGTTCATCTTTTTATTTAATTCTTGCATTCTTTTATTTATTTTGACACTCTTAAATAAATAATTAGACTAGTATAATTTAGTAAATAGTTAATTGACAAGTCCCTGTGGGTTCGATAATTTGGTTCTTTTAGAGCCACTATATTACTTGCTCGACCACGTACACTTGCGTGTGCAATTGGAAGCAACACTACCAAAGAGTTAGAAATGATTTGACGTGAGGGATTTGAGCAGTGTGAGGGCCTGTCATTTAGGTAATTTTAGTAGTACTCCACCTAGGAATCGAGGTTACTCAAGGAGAGGTTATCACTCTCAGTCTAGCAGACCCATTCATGCCACGATGATATCGTCTGAGGCTGATTATGTTGGGTATAGTTATTCGAGTTTGGTGCACACTTCACATGGTTTATCTTCCAGATCTGTAGGTCGTGTAGGGTATTCTAGTCATTCAAGTTCCTCTCATCAGCCTATGTCTCGTAGGGGTTGTTTTGAGTGTGGCGATATGGGACACTTTGTGAGAGATTTCCCTAGGACCAGACGTGGTGGCTCGCATCAGGGTTCTCAAATCTCAGGCTTAGACTTTTAGGGATGCACAACCTCTGACTAGGGGAGGTGTACAGAGTGGTAGGGGTGGTTCTTATTCAGGTAGAGGTGGTTCCCTTTCTGGTCGAGGTGATGATCATGGAGGTTCACAGTCTGAGGGCGGTCGTGCTCATTGTTATGCTTTTCTGGGTAGGCAGAGGCAGAGACATCAGATGCTGTTATCACAAGTATTATTCTGGTTTGTCATCGACCAACTACTGTATTATTTGATCCAGGCCCTACTTATTCTTATGCATCCACATATTTTGCTTCGAATTTGGATATATTATGTGAGCCTCTTGATTTACCGATACATGTATCTACTCCTGTTGGGGATTCCATAGTGGTAGATCGGGTGTATCGACTATGTATAGTTACCGTGATGGGATATGACACTCATGAAGATTTAAAGGTCTTAAATATGGTAAATTTCAATGTGATTCTTGGTATGGATTGGTTATCTTCTTCACGCGATTTTGAATTGTCATGCCAAAACAGTTACATTAGCTATGCCTGGGATTCCTATGGTAGAATGGAGAGGTTCTCTTAGTCACTCTCCTAAAAGGGTGATATCATTTCTTAAGGCTCGTCACTTGATAGAGAGAGGATGTTTGACTTACTTGGCGTATATTTGAGATACTAATGCGGATACTCCTATGCTAGAGTCTATTCTAGTGGTGAGTGAGTTTTCAGAGGTCTTTCAAATGGATCTAATAGGTCTTCCACCTGATCATGATATTGATTTCTGTATTGACTTAGAACAGGCACTCAACCCATTTCTACTCCTCCTTATCGTATGGCATCTGTCGAATTAAAGGAGTTGAAGGAGCAGTTGTCGGATTTGTTGAGCAAGGGATTTATAAGACCTAGTGTATCTCCTTAGGATGCTCCATTGTTATTTGTGAAGAAGAAAGATGGATCTATGCGTATGTGTATTGACTATCGGCAGTTAAACAAGGTTACCATCAGAAATAAGTACCCGATCTCTCATATTGATGATTTATTTGATCAGCTTCATGGTGCTTCAGTTTTCTCCAAGATTAACTTGAGATCCGACTATCATCTGTTGAAGGTTAGGATGGAGGATATTCCTAAGACAGCTTTCCGGATACGTTATGGCCATTATGAGTTTCTGGTGATGTCTTTTGGGTTGACTAATGCCCCCGCAACTTTTATGAACTTGATGAACGGAGTGTTCAGACCGTACTTGGATTCCTTTGTTATTGTCTTCATAGATTATATATTGATATACTCCCATAGTAAGGAGGAACACGAGCATCATTTTAGGATTGTGCTTGGGATTCTGAAAGAGAAGAAGCTCTATGCAAAGTTTTCAAAGTGTGAGTTTTGGCTTAGTTCAGTAGCATTCTTAGGACATGTAGTTTCCAAGGAGGGTATTATGTTGGATCCTAAGAATATTGAGGCAGTTTGAGATTAGGTCAAACATGCTTCAGTTAATGAGATTCGAAGTTTCTTAGGCCTTGCAGGTTATTATCGACGATTTGTAGAGGGTTTCTCATCCATTGCATCCCCATTAACTAAATTGACCCAAAAGGAAATGGCTTTTCAGTGGTCAAATAAGTGTGAGGTAAGTTTTCAAAAGATAAAGACTTTATTGACTTTTGCTCCGATTTTGACTCTACCCGTGGAGGGAGAGAATGTCATTGTATATTGTGATGCTTCTCGGATTGGTCTTGGTTGTGTATTGATGCAGAAGGGAAAGGTAATAGCTTATGCTTCGAGGCAGTTGAAGGTTCATGAGAAGAACTACCCTACTCATGACTTGGAGTTAGTGGCTGTAGTGTTCGTGTTGAAGATTTGGAGGCATTACCATTATGGTGTACATTGTGAGGTTTTCACGGATCATCGTAGTCTCCGGTATATATTCAATTAGAGGGATCTCAATTTGAGGTAGCGGAGATGGTTGGAGTTGCTCAAGGACTACGACATGACTATTCTTTATCATCCGGGAAAGGCAAATGTGGTGGCAGATGCCTTGAGTAGGAAGACAGTGAGTATGGGTGGTCTAGGCTTGTTACAGGCTGGAGAGCGTCCTTTGGCTATGGATGTCCAGTCCTTAGCCAATATCTTTGTGAGGCTTGATATTTCAGAATCTGGTAAGGTTTTGGCTTACGTGGAGGCTAGGTCATCCTTCTTAGAGCAGATTCAGACTCAACCGTTTGATGATGATGATTTATGTAAGATTCGAGATAAGGTGTTAAAAGGGGAAGCCAAGGAAGCAGTTATTGATGGTGAGGGAATTTTGAGGATAAAAGGTTGTATTTGTGTTCCTCGAACATGTGATTTGGTTAGGTTGATCATGGAGGAGGCTCATAATTCGAGGCACTCTATTCATCCAGGGGCTACTAAGATGTATCATGACTTGAAACAACATTATTGGTGGTGTTGTATGAAGAGGGACATAGTAGATTTTGTATCTCGTTGTTTGAATTATCAGCAAGTGAAGTATGGACACCAAAAGCCTGGAGGTGTGACTTAAAGGATGCATATACCTGAGTGGAAGTGGGAACATATTTTTATGGACTTTGTGGAGGGTTTCCACGTACTTGGGTAAGTTTGATGTTATATGGGTCATCGTGGACCGATTGACTAAGTCTGTGCACTTCGTACCTATTCAGACTACCTATAATTCAGAGAAATTAGCCAAGATCTATATTCGAGAGATAGTTCGATTGCATGGGGTGCCTATTTCTATCATTTCAGATTGTGGCACACAATTTACATCTCATTTCTAGCTGTCTATGCAAAAGGAGTTGGGAACTCGGGTGGATATTAGTACAGCCTTTCACCCTCAGACTGATGGTTAGTCTGAACTCTGAACGGACTATTCAGGTTCCTGAGGACATGTTGCGGGCGTGTGTGATCGACTTTGGTGGTCACTGGGATTAGTTTTTGCCTTTAGCGGAGTTTGCTTACAATAACAGTTACCATTCGAGTATTGAGATGGCACTATTTGAGGCTTTGTATGGTAGGAAATGTCGATTTCCAATTGGTTGGTTTGATGCATTTGAGGTTAGACCATAGGGTACAGATTTGTTGAGGGAGTCCTTAGACAAGGTCAAGTTGATCCAAGATACACTTCCCATGGCTTTGAGTAGGCAAAAGAGTTATGTAGATCGAAAGGTTCGTGATTTGGAGTTCATGGTTGGCGGGTTCTATTTAAGGTTTCACCCATGAAGGGTGTAATGATATTTGGAAAGAAGGGTAAGTTGAGCCCGAGGTATACTGGTCCTTTCGAGGTTGTTGAGCGTATTGGTGAGGTGGCTTATGAGATGACTTTGCCACCTGGTTTCTCGAGTGTTCACCCTGTGTTTAATATTTTGATGCTGAAGAAGTATCATCTAGGTGGTGCTCATGTGATTCAATGGGATTTGGTGTTACTTGATCATAATTTGACTTTTGAAGAGAAGTCGGTAACCATTTTGGATGCAAATTCAAAAGTTGAGGTCGAAAGAGATTGCTTCAATAAAGGTTCGATGGAAGCATCGTCTGGTGGAGGAGGCTACATGGGAGATCGACTCAGACATGAGGATTAGATATCCTCAATTTTTTGAGCGTTCATGTACTTCCTATTCTTTTACCTTTCGAGGACGAACGTTTGTTTAAGTGGTAGATGATGTAACGACCCGCTATGTCATTTTGAGCACTAGGACTATTTTGACTATTTCCGTAAAAATTTTCAATGAAAATTTTGAACTATTCGGTAACTACGAGTATTTAGCCGATGAATATTTATTATATAACTAATATAGTTGAATAGTAACTAGGTTAAATCCATAATTTAATTAATACCCTTTACCACTTGATCCGTATAATTAAAATAGGTTAGTGGGGTTTATTTTAGAAAAGAAAATAAAGGTTAGAAACTAACATGTGTGGCGTGAATACAGAACAAGAGGGACGAAACAAAAACTCAGGTAAGAAACTATTGGAACTTTTCTTGACCCTTATATAGATAATAATGAATGTATTGTTATCTTGATCCTTATATAGATAATAATAATAATTATTATTATAATTATAATTATTATAATATAATTTAATGGGTTAGATAGGAAGTTTTGAAAGTGTAGTTGGCAGAATGTAGCATCGTTCTTTTTTTAGGATTTTGGGGGAACAAATTGTGAATTTGATTGATAAATAATGATTGTTAATAAATTAAGGCAATGACTGGAAGGTTCATTAGTTGGTAATTGTAAGTAGCTAATCATTTGAAAGGTTAATATGCTAGTTAATTGAAATATAGTAGTCGGGGATAATTTTGCTTGTTTTTTCTTCGTGATTGGAGCTTGCTGTCACTTTGTTAATATTAGAAGCATGGTTGTTGTAGTTAATGTAGATTTAGGGAGAGATTTGGGGTCATATTGAGGTGCAGGGATGAACTAAAAATGTGAGGACTCTTGTTTCATTCCAAAGCTCTTATGACAAACATGCCTACGGTAAATTAATGTTATAGCTGGCTACGACTTCTAGGGTTCTTTTATTACTCTTATTATTATTCTTTGGGTTGTTGTTTGGGTATGAAAATAGTGAAATATCCGGATTATATAATGAGATGTTATACGGACAAGTTTATTTACGAGTAAGGTATATTTAATAGATTGGGAACGTTCACAAGCTTTACAAAAGGCAACGGCGAAATCTTGAGGATTCGTGACACGTGTCCGACATTTGAGGTATGTTAAGACTTTCAGACTTCGTTGAAGGATGTTTTTCTAATTAAAGATTAAAAATGAAATAGACAATGGGTAAGGGCGAAAGATGGGAGTCTCGTGCCAATGGTGTGGCGGGCATTGGTACGAGTACTGGTGTTATAAAGAGAAAGTTTATTACTATAGAATGACGAATTGTAATCTGAGAATTCCAAAGCATATGGGCATTAGCTGATGCATTATTGACTTGATTTCTTTTGTGTGATTGTGTTTCTTTGTTGAACCCGTATATTTTTTATCGTTTAGGTGATTATATATCATACCGATATTTGATTGATTGAGATGCATCATCATCCCCTTTTATTGAAATCATATTGTGCACATGCATTGACATGAGATTGAGTATAAGTTGGGCACGTGGAGATCATCCGTGCTGGGATTGTGAGATGTTATGATTATAAGTTGGGCGCGTGGAGATCGTCTGTGCTGGAATTGTTTGATTTTATGACAGTGCATTGAGATCGTCCGCACATACACGTGGAGATTGTCTGTGTAGGTATATGGACCTCGCGAGTTCCCCATGTATCATGAACTCTCGATGTATTTTTGAGAAGCATCATGTATATATGGTTGAGAGAGAACTTTGCATCTGAGGCATATCATTTCACGGTGTCACATTGCATTGCATCTCATTACATCCTTTATTCTTGTTGATTATGTACTCTATTGGTGGTTGGTCATTACATGACATTGATTATCCTATTTGATGAAACTTGTTTGATCAGTATAGTGTAGCCTTGTAAACAGTAAATAGATGATTTTCTTATATGAACTCCTGTCACTACTTCTTCGTTGTCGGTCTATGAGATATGATGGGTACACATGGTTTCATACTTATACTAAACTTGTTGCACTCTTTTGTTGTGCAGATCCAATTCCGAAAGCGAATGCATCTCGTGGAGATTTTTGAGTTCGAGCTTGGAGTATTTGGAGTTGTGGTGAGCTGCTTGGCTATTCCGTAGCCCACACCTCCCTCTATTTTATTATTTATTTTGTTGCTTTTGTATTCAGGATCTTTCTTATGTTTAGGCTTGTCATTTTAGTTTCAGACTTACACCGTATTTTAGAAGCTCTTGTATTTATGACACCAATTCTTGGGTGATATTTTTTCTTTCCGCATTTCGTATTTATGAAGGACTTAGTGTTGGAGATATTTTACTCGTTGTTTACTTTTCACCTTAATTACTTAGTTAAATTGGTAAAACTAGTGGGTTGGCTTACCTATCAATTGAGAATATAGGTGCCATCACGACATGTGAATTTGGGTCGTAACAAAAGTGAAGTACAAATAACCAACTAAAGGAATGCCATATTTCATTTAACTACTTATCTATCTTTTTATTTTGATAAAAAAAATAAACATGTAAATTATAGAGCTTAATCATAAAATTATGATATTAAAGTCATTTAAACAATCTTGAAATAACCAATGGCGGAGCCAGTATTTTCAATAATGGGGTTCAAAATCTGAAGAAACAGACACATGAAATAGCCGAAGGGGGTTCAACATCTATTATATATACTTAAACAATTATTTTAACCATGTATGAATAATATAATTTTCCGTCGAAGGGGGTTTGGATGAACCCTTTGACTGTAGGGTGGCTCTGCCCCTGGAAATAACCATTTGAACATGTAACTGCAATCAAACTAATAGGAACACTCTAACTTCCTGCTTTGTTATCAAAATTATCAAATATAAATTAACATTACAGATCACAGTCATACTGCAAAATAATTGCTTTCTCAATTACCTGCTTTTCTATATTCTCATAGTGCTAAGTATTTACTTTTCAAGTAAGTAAGAACACCTTAAATTCTTTTTATATTATACAATCTTAGGAGAAGATAACATACCAACACTGATACATTTAAATTTTCAAAATTTCATGTATAAGATTGTATTTATCATCGTTCTTCAACAAAATCAATGGGACCAATCTAACTTTTCACTTGGTCTCACGAATATATGAATTAAAATGACGAAAATTGAAGAAAGAATGGGTGAAGAGAAGCAAACAAAAAAAATATGTTTGTGATTAAAGTAATATAGTTTGTGAGGAAAAAGATAATAATGTGATATGCACGTGAGGAAGGCTGCTGCTAAAAAGTAATTTCTATTTCTATTTTCTATATTACTATGTAGTAAAAGAGCCTACAAGCAGGCATGTCTGGGATGCTGAAGGTATGTACTTTTTCTTTATTAGACCAAAAACCCAACTAATATCTACACAATGACTCATATATGTCCTATTAAAGAATTACTCCTCTGTTTGAATTTTGTGGGCCCTACCACTTTACTATGTCGGCTCTTAATTTCCTATTTAACATTTGTATGTAGTAGAGTTGTAATAGTTCTATTTTCATTACTATTTAGTAGTATTCTATTTGTTTAAAATTTATTTTATCTTTTTTTTTGGTTGGTTATATATTTGAGACTTAGGTAAAAAACTCATATATTACAACAATTAATAACTTAAATAAAATATTTGGAAATAACATAAAAATTTAATTTGTCTCTTCAAATTGTATTAACGCCACATAAATTAGGAGAAAAATAATGCATACTATATTATTTAAAAATAGACGTAAAAAATATTATAAATTACAATAATTAGTAACTTAAAATATTTTTAAAAAATATATGCAAAATTATAGAAAAAATAATGCATGCTCTATTATTTAAAAATGCACTTAAAAAGTACTATAAATTACAATAATTAGTAACTTAAATTTTTTTTTTTAAAATTTATATAAAAAATAATACATATCGTATAAAGTACTGTAAATTACAATAGTTAATAACTTAAAATATTTTAAAAACATATATTAAATTTGATTGACGCTTCAAATTTGATGTGTATCATATAGATTGAGACAAAAAAATAACATACATTATTTAAAAATGACATAAAAAGTATCATAAATCACAATAATAATAAAAAATTGACTGACTCTTCAAATTCTATTCATGTCATATAAATTGAGACGGCAAATATAACAGACATAGGACAGCATGGGCTCATATATATATATATATATATATCATTCTATATAAGTGAGAGTACCCTTGGACGACCAGGGGTACTCCAGTCATTTAAACCTTTAAAATATTTGTCCCTTTAAAGTGTCCAGGGGTATTGACGTATCTTCGTCTTACAATATCCTATTAAGATAAGTATTCCTTTTCTGTTGTCTTCTAATTGTTACCCGCGTGGTTGGATGCGCACGTGAATGAATCACACGCGTTTCACAGTGCAGCTTCCTCGGCTTTCTATTATGTTCGTTAGCAAGGAATTATCTTCCTTTGGGGTTGGAAAACGGACTGTTTCGCTGTTCGCTGTTCTCTGTGTACAGTTTCGCCGCTTCTGCCAACACGAAGGTGCGTTTTGTTTTTAATTCCCCGCTTTTATTTGGTATAGTTTGGAGCCAGATTGTATTTGGGTCTTAGTTGTTAAGTTACTCAGTTTTTATGATGAATCATTGATGGGTATTTCTGTTGGTTTTTGATAAGTCCCAGTAAGAGTATTGGCGAAAAGATTAAAGCTTTTAGGAACCTTTAGATTTTGTCTTGATTTGTGTTGTTTTTGTGTCTGCAAATTAATGATGAGCCGGTGTTTGTCTTGCTTATTACTTTGCTTGATTTCGAGATCTGCTGTTTCTCGTGCTTATTATTACGTTGTTGTTGATTGATGTTGGCTTCCGTTTGTAGAATGATTATGCCTCTTTTACTTTTTTAGGATAAGGGTAGAATCGAGTTTAGTGTTGTTGTTAGTACATGCTTGATTTGCTTGGAGCAAAACCATTGCAGAGGCAAAAAGTGCAAAACTTTATGGCCAAGAATCAAAAGCTCCAAAAATTCCTACTGGTTTACTTGAAAAATATTTTTAAAAAAGGTTCAGAAGTGTAGAATGATTATGCCTCTTTTAGCTTTTTAGGATAGGGGTAAGATCGAGTTTAGTGTTGTTGTTAGTACATGTTTGATTTTCTTGGGGCAAAACCATTACAGAAAAAAAATAAAGAAAAAATCAACAGTTCAGAGGTAGTAGCTTGAGTTCTTAAGGCCTTTTAGTCCAAAGCCGCTTTATCACTGTGACTTTCAACTGAGACTTTAACATAGGCAGGAAAGACTGAAAATTTCCCCAATGTATGTATATTAGAGTTTAGTGTTGTTGTTGTTAGTACATGCTTGATTTTCTTGGAGCAAAACCATTACAGAATAAAAATAAAGAAAAAATCAACAGTTCAGAGGTAGTAGCTCGAGTTCTTAAGGCCTTTAGTCCAAAGTCGCTTCATCACTGTGACTTTCAACTGAGACTTTAACATAGGCAGGAAAGACTGAAAATTTCCCCAATGTATGTATCTAATATGGCAATTGGTGTTCTGCCACATACAACTATACCATTGCACCAAAAGTTTCTGCTTGCATCAACATATTGGAACTCCTTATCCACTAGCCTAGGCTCCATTACACTAACTTTGTCGACAAAGTTATTACTTGAGTGCTGTACATATCATTTGTCTTCTAATTTTGGAAATTTAACACTTGATTATAAAATAGCCTATAAAATTCCTAAATAATATACTTAATTTTGACTAACGTGCTTTCATCCTTCCCAAAAAATACTTAGCTATGTCAATAACTGTTTATCACGAGGAATCTTGAATCTTAAGCTGATACTCTTAAAGTATCGACTGCCTTCCTTTCCAGGCCTCTTTCCCTTCCCCGCCTTCTTAGAGCATAGCGTTTAAACACACAGACTGTTACATGGTCATGTTAAATAAAACATACGATTAACTTGATCCACTGAGATTTAGTCCTTTTCTAATCCGATTCGTCGAAAGGAAAAAACAAATAAGAGTATTTATAATTTTACAAACACTGAAGTGAAGTGAAGCACAACTCCATTAGGGAGTAATAACTTTCAAATATTGGCAATGCGGCAAGTAGCAAAAGGTTGGTAATATATACATACATATGTTTATAGACACCGTAGTTCATCGCAAGCGGGAGTTGCAGTAAGCAACTCGAACCAAAAACAGAAATAGACAACCTACCAATTGGTGAGATGGTTTGCTCATTTTCAGCCTGTGTAGTTAGTAGCGAAAATTATAGGGCATACATAAATTGACAAACCAACTACATAAAAATTCACTTTAAGTAGAAGGTGATAATTCAGATTAGCAAAGAGAACATTGAAGAACACATAAGCCCAGCAAATCAAGCCATTTCTGAAGCAAGCACCATTAGAAAACTAATCATGCTGAGAAGTATCTATTCCTAGATATGCATGTGAAGATTAGCTACAAATTCGGGAAAAATTGCTCACAAACAAGAACAATATGGAAAATTGATTGAAGAAAACACTTACCACAACTGAGAGCTCAGACCGAGAAAAAATAGCCACAAAATATATGAACTTTGAAAGACATCCAGTGATAGAAACTTGGATATAGAAGAGATAGAGAGAAGAAGGTGAATGAGAGAGCTACTCATTTTGTTGCCTTGTCGCACCACCAGTAAGCTTTTGATGGGTTTTCCTTTCTTTTACTTTGATATTATTTTCACATTCTCTATTTTATTTCTTTCATTGTTCTCTTCTTTTAGCCTTCTTGGATGTGTCTGAATCTGATAGTGGGATATACCAGTGTAATGAAAGCACCAAAAGATGCAGTTAAAATCACAACATACATATAGATTAATTCACTTCTCAGACTAGGTGCTTTGAGAATGGTGATGACCAATGAGTCATTCACATATGCACGTAATGTGTTTGATTTTTTTATATGGTCTTTGAAGTGTAATTTGGTCGTAATAATGCTCATAATGATGTCCAATGTAATCATTTCTATAAAGTGTTACAAGTGATGGTTCCAAAGTACGACGAAGGGCATTCTTGTTAATATAACTTAAAATGAGCCTCTTTTCTCTTCCTTAGTATTACGTGTGTACTGATTAGAGACCCATCTGGCTACAATTTTCATTTTCCAAAATATCTCTGTATTTATTCTACTGCAATTCTCATCTTTCTTTTGCTGAAGTTCTTCCATTTCTCAGTCGGTGTTGTTTTGCTATTTCTGATAATTTACTTAACTTCTAAATTATTTACAATAATATTGTGATTGTTAAGATGAAGTAATAGTAATAATATTGTGATTGTCAAGATGAAGTTACGGGAGTTGAAGGTTGATGGTAGAATGACCCTTCGTATGCTTCCCAGGGCTTCTGGTCCTGAAGAAGTTCCCGTGGCTGAAACATGACAATTTCCATGTATCTATATGCTCTGCACTAATTTTCTATTAGTTGTCATGATTTCCTTCACTACTTCAAGTGAAACGAGGATCTTTTAGAAATAGCAACTTTACATTGTCAAGGTAGACATAAGATCTACATACGTTCTACCCTCTTTAGACCTGATGCTTTAATCTTTGCATCTGCGGTTTATTGTACTTGCTTATAATTGAAGGGTTGAGGAAATAGTACTCTTTGTAGAACTTTGTTGTTATCCATTTCTTGACAAACTGCCATTGCTGCTAACTGCAGATTTATCTGGCATTTTCATTTATTGTACTTGTTCGTAATTGAGAGGTTGAGAAAATAGTAAGTTTCATAGAGCTTTATTGTTTGACTACTTTACTCTTTACTGGTAAAGAAAAATTCAAATCTTTACATCTGTGAGGCTATGCTTGGAGTTTTATAATCTGGTTCATTTCGGAGGTTTAGATATATGATGCTGTCCAGTTCTTGTTGGTTTACTGAAGTTTGTGCTGTTTTGTATTCAATTTTGGTGAATTTTAGGCTGTGAAAAGTGATTATATGTATGTGATAGGGCTTTTTAGTGGTCTGTTGAACATATTGTTTACTGTCATTTGACTTTTCCCTGAAAATTATGATTCATTTGCCTTTCTGGAAGTATGTTTTCCTCACTGAAATGGACACCGAAAATATATAAGAATTGCCTTCAAGATTCAAAATGAATTCTTTCCTCCTTTCATTTGTTTCCACTTCTCATAACCATATTTTCCCACAGGTTACCCAATGTTTTTGACAACTACTTCTGACTTTTGCGGAAAAAAATAGGTACTTTATCTTCCTCCACTATATCACATACCATTACACTCTTTTATGCTTTCATTATTGTTATAACTACCTTTCACATTTCCCAAAATTATTTCCTCACAGGAAAAAGAACTGCTGACTTTTTGGTTTATGCATAGATGCTTCAAAAGCTTTGTACATAAAATGCTCACTCATACTGCAGAGGTACTTAAGACTAACTTATGTTCCTTTCTAAATCTTTATTACATGAACAACTTATTTCCTAACACTCTCTATATCTTAATCCTTTTATTTTACAGACAGGCAATGAAGGAGCAGGCTACTTTTGTGCGCTCATTTCAAAATTCAACTTCAAAAAGCTTATATGCAACAACGCTTTTACTATTTGTCTTATCCTACTTCTAGCAAATTTCCAGTAAAACATTCCCGCAAAATTCTGTAATGCTACATACTATGAAGCATAAATATGTTAATATTAGGTTAAATCACCTCTTTATTATCTGCGTCTCAATAATTAAAGCCCGTGCCTTGCACGGGCACCATTTATCTAGTCTATATATAGAAGTGGCCAGGGAAGCAGCTGGCCCAGGGCTATTTTCATCATTAACCATGTCCAACACGTGTTGAATCTTTAAGCAAGCTGCATCATCTAACTTTTAACATAGCTGCCGCTTCGTTCTGTATGTAGAGATAATATAGCAACAATATTGGTCAACAGTTGTTCCATTCCAGTTTTCCATAAGTAAAAAAACATTATTTTCATTGTCTTCAAATCAATGGCGGAAGGCGGGGAGAATAAGGAAAAGAAGAGGGTGGTCGTGGAGCTTTAGGATGGTTAACGGAATCCACCATCATGCACAAAAAGATCTGACCAATTGAAGGCGTCGGTGCTTCTTCTTCTTCGTCTCAGGTGACCCTTTAATTTGTTGCCACTGTTTTCTTCAATCTCTTAGACAAATTAGGTTTTATGACAGAAGCTTGCAGTTGTTACTGCCATGGTGCTTACGGATTACGGAAATTAGGTCTTAGGAGCTAATCTTTTAGATTATGCAATTTTTGCTTCAGATATTTACGTTTCTATATTGACTCTGCTAATTTCACCGGCATAAATTAATTGTTCTGATTTTTGTGGTGTAAATTCTTTGTCCTGCAAAATCTTTTCTGAATTGCCTTTAACTTGATCGTGTTGGACAACTTTTTCTCCTCCAAGTTTGTTCCTTTCTGCAAGAGCTTTAATTTATTGAGAGGCTTATTCTCTCTATATATAAGCCGCTTGAGAAGCAGCTAAGCATTCTCCTGCCAGCTTGCTTCTCAAGGGTTATTTTGGTCATTCCAGATAAAGATCTAATGCGTGTTCAATCCTTAAGTGAGCTATATGAAATTGATTAAATCTGTTCTCTGACATAGTTATCCAACAATGTCATCAGAAAAATAAGAAATAATTGTGTTTGATAGCTTGAGAGTTCTTGGTTACAAAACTTGAGAGTAATAGCTTGTGAGTAATAAAAGTGCAATGAGATATAAATGAAGGAGAAAGGTAAATTTCAAGCTAAAATCTAGATAATGTCTTGCGTGATTCTCGCTCCCAACAATGACATTAATTTGTACGCTAATTTTGTTACATATTAGACTACGTAGTGTTGGAGAGGCTCCTAGATACATTATCTATGATCATGCTTATTATCATTTAAAGGACTTCCGTCATTAGATGAGAGTGCTAAATATTTGGTTGCTAATTTAGGTATTTGTAGAATGGAGTAACGACTAACGTGTTTACAACTTTACACTAAGGTGGATATTATTCAACATTTAATAAAGACTCTATGATATACTACTCTATGATATACTAATACTACAAGAATACTTCTCATTTCATAGCAGTTGTGGGGAAAAGAAAATTATTCAAGGCAGGAGGCAAACAAAGACAATGGGAATCAGTAGGAAAGAACATTGCGCATGACAAAAAAAATTCAGATGACTAGAATAAAATAAAATACTAAAACATCTGGACAAACTAATTGCAGTTAAGATTGTAACAAGATACGGACCTTCAGGCAGAGGGTTTTCAGGAATAGCAGGTTGTACTCCTTCTATAGCTAACCTATGGGCAACAACAGCAGCGTCTGGTGGTGCTTTAGGCAAAGGAGTTTCGAACACCTAAACCACATGACAACTTACTATGAGAGCATCACTTCAATAAATCCACAAACTAAATCTGCTAAAACCTCATATATCAAAGTTCTTTACATCTTTGAATTCTACATCCTTCTCTTCAATGTAGAACAAATCCTTGTGTCCAGCCGCTCTGCTGAACCTTAACGGATCTCCTGAAGCAAAGCCATATATTGGCTGCCCAACACAACACAGACATAAAAGAACAATCAATTACACCACAATTTCAAACTTAGAGCCTATGTTGTTTGGACTCTCCAAAAATATTGCTGCCCCCGAGTTGACTCCTCCAAAAATGCACTACCTTTGGAGGATCCGACACACAATCATGAACACTTTTGAAGATATCAAGCATCATAGGCTGGTATAAAACAGAAGTACCTCTACACCTCTCAAACTAAGTGCAACATCCACATCATCAGTAGATAACGTAGTTCTCTTCGAATGATGCATACATTTAATAGCTTCCTATAGTATCAAACAAAAATTCATGCAAATTACATGCGCGATAACCTCAAAAAAAAGAGTCAAAACTTCACCATGCGTATGTTCCAAAGGTAATCTCGAAGAGCAAACCATCTATAATTTGGTTAATCCAAAATAAATGTGTGTTTTGTTTGTATAAAAAGACTTTGTGCGTGTAAAAGGAGGTACCTGCATAATCTCTTGAATACGGTATTTGACATCGACGGTGAGAGCAGGCAAGACATATGGTGATAAATTGCTTACACCTATACTTTGTGATATCACTTCTATTGTCTCTCTAATTCGCCTATTCTTTGATTAATTGATTTCTTGTTAGACTGAGGTGAGTCTTCAATCTCTTACTGATGTTTGGTGCTAATTTATAGATTTTACTGTTATGGCGTTTAGATATTAGAGAGTGATAGTTTTGCAGGTATTCTGCGTGCTGATCGCCTCAAGTTCAATTTAGCCTGGACTTGAAAGCTAGACCTTAAGAAAAAGGTATTAACTTTCACCTCCCAAAGCAAAACAGAAAGTTTATAAGGTCTTTGTATAAATAGTAAAGGGCATCCCAATGCACAAATCAACCCGCATTAGCACGGTTCGGTGAAACACACCCCAAGGATGTGATGAATAAATAGTAATCGTTAACTATCTTCTAATCATGTCTGCTCGCAGGAAGCTGATCTGTTTATTGTTTGTTTTATTGATTTGCTCTGTTGTACTTATCTCTTTTGAACCTTTTCAAATATTCGTTTTACTAAGTTGTGCTTGTTATTTCAGCAACAACTGCTAATATTCGTTGCTCTTTTGTCCATATTTTTTCTTTCTGAGTTTTAACTTGGTGTGCACTTATGTCTGCTATGTAATTTAACCAGCTCATTACTACCTCACTTCATAGATCTAATGTGAAATTCACTTTTATTTTCCTGCTTTTAATAAATCTTCAATTCTTTTTCTAACAAATAATCTTTTCTCTCATTTTGCAACGTGTAATTAAATCCACCGTGACCAACCAAGAAAGGAAAATAATGTTGTTGTTAGAATAGTAATAGGTATATACAATCCTACTTAGAATAGGAATAGAAATAATAATAATAATAGGAATAGTATATAGTATTCTACTTAGAAAAGGATTGTATTGTAGTGTCCTAGTTGGAAAAGATGTCTATTGTAGTGTCTATAAATAGGGTCTCTCTGTAATAATGTAGATGCACAATTCAATAATATTTTTCTTCTATATTTCTCACATGGTATCAGAGCTTCTACGATCTTGGTAGAAAATAAAAAAGCTTCCGCTGCCGGCGGGTGGCTATTACCCATATATGCCGCCCATCTGGCCAATGATTATGTTAACAGAAGTAGGACCAATGATATATGCATGAACCCCATATTCAAGGGAAAAAAACTTAGTCGGTCACCGTGCGTCAATTTCCGGTGACTTTCTAGGGTTGTTTTGTTTCAACCCCATATCCGTCGGTATTTGTGTAGCACCGTGTCATCTTTTCGGTGACTACTTTTTTTTCATATTCAATTTGTGTAGCACCGTGCCATCCTTCCGGTGACTACCTTTTTCTTGCATATTTGATTTGTGTAGCACCATGCATCTCTCCAGACTAATTATCATATTTAATTTGCGTAGTATCGTGGATTTTTCTGAACTACTTTCTCATATCTGAGTTGCAGAGCACTATATGTCTTTTCGGTGACTCCTCAGATTTGATTTGCATAGTTCCATTTGTCTTTCCGGTGACTCTTCGAATCTGATTTGTGTAGGGTTGTGCCATCATTCCAACTCTGCCCATACAATTTTTCTTTTTCAGTAGGGTCGTGCCATCATTCCGACCCTACCCATATTATTTCTCTTTTTCAATAAGGTCGTGCCATCAATCCGATCTTTCCTATATAATTTCTATTTTCTAGTTGGGTCGTGCCATCATTCCGACCCTACCCATATAATTTTATTTCTTAGATTATGACCACTTTCAGCCATCAAATCTAATACTCTGGCGTATGAACATGTTTCGGCCAATTTTTCGGTGACTTTCTTGTTTAATATCAACATGATCCATATACTTTATACTAGATTTTGAGCACTTTTCGGCGACCGCTGCATTGTGAAGAAGTCTATATGGAGCAACCACCTAATTTTGTTGCTCAAGGGGGTTTAGTAGCCTTGTATGTCGATTACTATCTCATGAGAAGACCAAACACATTGAGATTGATTGACATTATGCATCAAATCCAGTATTCTCATGAGAAGACTAAGCACATTAAGATTGACTGTCAATTTTGTAAAGTCGAGTGATCACCTGGCAGATATCTCACTAAGCTCCTCATCTATCCTCGTATTAATTATATTTGTAACAAGCTAGATACATATGATTTGTATGTACTTAGCTTGACGGGGAGTGTTAGAATAGTAATAGGTATATACAATCCTACTTAGAATAGGAATAGGAGTAGTAATAATAATAGGAATAGTATATAGTATTCTACTTAGAAAAGGATTGTATTGTAGTGTCCTAGTTGGAAAAGGTGTCTATTGTAATAATGTAGATACACAATTCAATAATATTTTTCTTCTATATTTCTCACAGTTGTATTGAAGCCAAACTCGAACTCTAAAATACAACAGGTATTTGACTCTTCCCACTGCATGTTTTTGTGCGTGTTTGCTCCATTTTCTGTTTGCCGCTCATTGCAAACTTCTGTCAGAAATTATTGTTTTTCCTACTTTTCGTTTTCCAGTCATTCATAAACTACCAATGCTGCAACGTAATAATAGTTTATATGCTGTGGGAGGGTTGCAATTCCGAAGATGCATTGCAAGTGTTTGGTATATAAAGATATTTATACTACTTTTCACATACGAAAATATGAAATTCAGGACATTTTTAATGTGTAGAAACCCACTGTGAAAACCCCCTCCACAGGCAACATGAGGAAATTTTCAAAAGGAAATACAAATTTTATCTCAACTCTCAATTAATGGGTTAGGCTAAATTTGGACAAGTTTAAGTGAGTTGAGTCATAAACAGCTTGGGCCATACTCGCGCTAAGTTTACTCGGGTTAAGAAGACTTGTGTCAATTCGGGTTGAAAATACTTAAAACCTTTTTAAATTTGCTTGTTTGTCTATTATAATTTGCATAATCACTAAAAAAATTTCCTTCGTCTTGTGACAAGTTCTCCTTTTGTTGGTATGCCTCAAATTGACCCCAACTTTTACACTGGTTGAATTAGGTTGTGCCCAAATTGATGTGCTGATAAATATACCCCCAACCTTAACCACCAAAGTTTGGTCTTACATTTTATGGTCAAAATTTGACACCCCTACTCTTCATGGAATAAATACTTATTACTGTCAAACTAATTTTTGCTTTATATTTTGGGGAAACAGGGGCTGCATACA
The DNA here is from genome assembly GCA_018342035.1 of Solanum appendiculatum. Classification (NCBI taxonomy): domain Eukaryota; kingdom Viridiplantae; phylum Streptophyta; class Magnoliopsida; order Solanales; family Solanaceae; genus Solanum; species Solanum appendiculatum. The sequence goes on along the minus strand of JAGDQO010001244.1, from coordinate 81,535 downwards.
CATTACACTCTCCAGACCCCACTTGTGGGATCACAATGGGTATGTTATTGTATATTTTGGCCGTTTTCTGTATTGATTTACAAGGTTAAAGTCGTGGTCTATTTTATATTAATTTGAAAAGCGAAATGTCGATACTACTAAAGCTATGAACATTGATGATTGTGCAGCCGAAAATAATCATGTTGAGGTCTCTGATAATGCTGTTCTACAAAAGCTTCTTGTGAGTTGAAGTAATAGGATTTGCAGTGGTGTTTTTCCACTGCATCAGCTTCATTCTGCTTCTTCAAGTAATTGCTTCCATTTGTTGAGATCCATCATATGCTTTTCTGTCACACACTTGGGAGCTTCACTTTGGATTAGTCTTGAAAACATAGATAATGCACCCAACCCCATTTACAGATCAATCTGCGAATTCAATAGCCTTCATAATTTTACAGAAATTGTATCTTCTTGTATTGAGAGGGTGAAGGAAGAAAGAGGGAGAAGATGAAGGAAGAAAGGGGGCTGGTGGACGTGGGGAGGGGGGAGGGGGGGGGGGAGAACGACAGATGTGAGGGGAAGGGGAATGTTAAATGTGAGAAGAAAAATTTGACTTGTTAAATAACCATTAATTAAAGAGTTTAAATTTAAGATAATTATCCAATACTATATTTAAGGGATTTGTGTATCTGATTAAATCTTTTAAAATATATGGTATATATATTAAAAGTGGTAGTATATGTAATTATTTTAAACTATAGGTAAATATAGTATATATGGTAGTGATGTATGTGTAGTTAGGTAATTTTTCCTTTAATAAATCCTTTCTTGCTCAACAACTCTTCTTTCTTTTCAAATGCTTTTTCAACTTTTTATTTTTTCAATCGTGAAAATTCTTTTTCTTCTTGTGCCTATAAATCTCTTTAGACTTAATTGGCAAGACATATATCCATTTTCTGATGGCATACAATCCTCATCATGAAGAATTCTTAAATCTTTATTCGTAGAGAAATTTTCATTATCAATCTGTTCTGAATTTGGATAAAATACTTTTGAAAAATCAACAAGTCAATTTTCTTTAAAATGAGATTGATAGTAAGACTATTGAAAAAATCTTACAAAATTCTAAATTAGAATTTTTTTTTTAAAAAAAAAAAATCAATTTCTTTACAAATTTGTGGAGACCACCCAAATGCTTTTTTGGAAAGAAAGAAACATGTAGTCAGCCTTTCAAATGAGGAAAATTCTCTTTTAAATAATATTCCTACTAAGTTTTTACCATGTCAAATGAATTCTGAATATTTGAAATTATGTAAAAAAAAATGTAACACCCCGTAATTACTAGTATATGTGCTACTAAGTTGACGTCATCAAATAAAAATGAAGATATTAATTAATAATTTTTTAAGAAATATTTATATGAAAGTATTTGAAGTGTAAAAAATCAAGTTTTAGGCCAAGAAAAGCCTTAACACAAAAGTTCAAGTTAGAGGTTCATTCTGACAAAGTGTTCTAAACTGTCCCGTATATTATCTGTCTTTGAACAAACATATCTCTGAATCTATAGAGAGTTAGAGGACCTACATCATGTCAAATTGAAGGGCTACGAGTCTAGTTTTCAACATATTAAATTGTTTATCGATATGATATCGGAGTAGAGAGATATTCACATTTTTGCAAGACTATGCAGGTAGCCTATAGGGTGGGCCCCTAAGGCGGTGGATACTTTTATTGGATACATATATTTCACGATCCAAAACCGGTCATGAATGGCACCCACACTTAACCTTCTAGGTGGGCGAACCAACGAATCCAAACCTCAACTTATATTAATTGTTCAACTACGAAATACAACCATAATGCGGAAGCTCAAACCTTATTAAGGTAAGAAGCGCAAATCCGCTAGAGTCTATTACATATTATTTCCAAAACCTGAAAGTCATCACATCAAGGACATCTAATTTTCAAATACTAAGTCTAAGAGTACCAAAGACACCGGAATAAATAAAATAGTTTATGTCCGAAAACTAAGGACATCATGCCATAACCGAGAGAATCCAACACGAGCTAGAAGGAATAACTCACCCTGGAATCTGATGTTCTGGAGACTGGCTAGAGCTGAGGGCGAGTTGAAGTCATTGGTACACTCGCTGCACTCCACAAAAGTAAAACGAGAAAGAATACAAGTAGGGGCCAGTACAGGGCAATATGTACTGAGTAGATATCATCGGCTTACTCAAAATAGAAACTAATATGCATAAAGTAATAGTATAAAATCAACTATAGTACTTAGCAGGTGGCAAGCAACAAACAACATGAACAAATGACAATAGCACTGAAACAAGTACGTAATCAGTCAACAATATCAAAAATACACATGAGGACTCACGACTCCACACCATGCTCTTTTGGAAAATAGGTTCTGTGACATTGAATACATTAAGTTATCTTGATATGATTTTCTTTAATGTTACCATGCCAGAATATGACACCCGATCCAATAATATCATGCCGGCTCGTGGCACTCGATCCAATAATATCGTGTTGGCTCGTGGCACCCGATCCAAATATATTGTGTCGGCTCGTGGCACCCGATCCAATTATATCATGCTGGCTCATGGTACCCAATCCAATAATATAGTTAATTCATCATTCTTTATCATATCTTTCCACTTCCTTTACAATATTTTATCAAGCTTTCTTTATTCAAGGCATCACTTTAATAGAACAAGTTCAAGATTATGGATTTCGCGGTCTTGGGATTACTGACCAATCACAACAACATATGAATTATCTAAACCAAAACAACCAATTACATAGAAGATTTAACAATATCACTCAATGACTATCAACCACTATTAAGAGTCTCTCTATCACATAGAATAAACCATAACCTACCTCAACCAAAGAACTGAAGTTAAGCTAGCTAATTCACCTATTCTTTTCCTTTCTTCAATGCCTCAGAACGTTCCCAATCTATCAAGTATGCATAATTATAAGTAAACGTGCTCAATTCTCTTATCAATTTCCTAATCTTGATGCCAATTAACATGTCAAGTCTTATATTTTCTAAATCTCAAGCCTAAGGTTAAGTCTCAATTTCTCCAAATAACATAAGTCTGATGATATTCATATAATACAATATACCTAATATGTCCAGACTTAAATCATAATATAATAGCTATAAGCAAAGAACAAAAATCAAAGCTTAAGTTGTCCCTATGCCTTTTGTCCAATTACAATCATTCTCAATTGAAATCCCACTATTTTTAGTAGTATCCTAATAGTGCATGTCAACCATAGTAAAGAATATTAAGGGTCGAAGGTTGGAATCTTCGGTTAAATATAAGAAAAGGAATTCTACATGCGTTGTTGTTCCTTTTCTGATGCCGCACTAGGTTTGCCTTCTCGCTCAAAATATTCTCTCTAAACTAATAATGAACTCAAAAGTTAAATCTCACTAATTTCTTCCTACACATGAGACATGTGGTAAGAGTATCAAATAAATTATGGACTTGACCCATTAACCACCAACTAATAAAATTAATTATTTAATAAATATCCATCAACTAAATAACCCTAGTTACACCAACAGTTCAAATTTCTCATTTAAAATTTACGAAAAGGTTCTTTTATGAAAGATGTAGGTCTAGTGTATGAAACGACCTAACGGGTCATTACAATATAACATTTCAACTTCGTTTTAACTTATTTCTTTTGCCCAATTGAGAATATAAACACTCGTAAACTCTTTCTAAGGGTTCCCCTTCAATCAAATACAAAAAATTCCAAGGTTTCAACATGATTTCATCACTAGAAAGTTTGTAGAGGTTGTGATACTTGTTTCCTACTCTTTGCTTGTGGTTTGAAGGATTCTTTAAGGAGAAGAAAATCTCCTTTTTTTATGTCTTGCTATTGTTTTGAGGTAATAATCTTACTCTTCATATTAAGTTGAGTGAATCAAAGTAATAGCTAAGCTATATAAGCTAGGACATACGAATAGGCAGTCGGAAAATGATATTTGGATTGTTATATGAAGTTGGGATATTTTAAGGTGGTTTCTTGATGTTGTTGTGGCTGGAATGTTAGATAATGATCGGTATAATTTTGGTTGTTGTTGATATTCAGCTAGAAGAGAAGAATAATTGTAGTGGAGTATTGAGTTATTATAGTTAAGAATCAAGCTTGTCGCTCGATAAATTGTGTACTAGCTATCCTTTAGCTTAACGTGAGTTCTATTGTTGTTTTTTGTAGATTAAGATGCTGTAAAGGGTTAGGTTTGTCATATTTCCAAGTTGACTGACGTAAGGGTATGTAATAGCCATCTTAATTTTCATTCGGCTTGAATCTTTTGTCTTAACAACATGTATCGAGAGGAGAGCCTAAGAGATGCACTGTTGTATATACTCTATTCATGAGCATCAACAAGCTAGCCAATATCTTGATTGTAAACATCTTGTTGATATGTAAATGGTTATGTACAGATCCTTAAATTTAAACTAAGAGTTAATCTCCCCAAAGTTAGTGTCAAGAACCTAATAAAAAAGTTAAACCAAGGAAGTAAATTAAGAGTTGTTGAGTCTCTACTCATGACAGTTTTTCGTATACTTGTAGTAGCTGAATCCAAAATTTATTATGCACAATGACAAGGGTCCGGAGTCATTTCTTTGTAATGTATGCATATAAGTTACTTGACAAATAAGAATATGCATAATGAATATTATGCATATGAGTTACTTGACGACATGCATTTGAGGTAGTATATACGGGCCCTTAACGATGCCCTCTCATTGCATTATAATTACTGGCCCTTGAGAATGCCCATTTGTCATATTATATTGGTCCCTTGAAGATGCCCTATTTATTATATTGAATCCTTCGAGCCCATGACGATGCTTATAGGATATAGTTATGTATATGATGTTTAGAAAGATCCGTGAGTACAAGCTATATGCCTAACAGGGTCCTCTGGTTCCAATATGACTAGTATTGTATTTTATATGTCTATTTATACCTTACATACCAGTATATGTTGTTTATGCTAACGCTCCATTATCGGTGGCGTTGTATTTCATGTTGCAGGTTTAGGTAGAGGTTCAAATAGACTCCTCCAATAGGTGACTGCCGCATTCTAAATTTTGTTGGTAAAATCCACTTCTCCTAGAGCTCATGTCTTTGTGGCTTGAAGTTGTAGTTCATATGTACAGTTATCAATAGATTGGGGCCCTATCACAACTATATGATACATAAGAAACTCTTAAAGGCTTGTAGACTTGTGGTATGTGTTTATATGTTTTGAGTGGTCGCGTTGGCCTTACATTAGCTTACGTCCCCTATTTTGGCCTTATCGGCCATACTGTTAGCTTACGTCCTCCATTTTGGCCTTGTCGGCCTTATGTTTATTCTCGTGCTGGGCTGGTTTACAGACAGATTGCCCTATATAGAGATCTTGTTAGCCCATTCATCTTTCCTTATTAGTTGGGCATATTCATTTATATGTTTGTCTTGTTCGCCCAAGTAGTTTGAAGTATAATTGTATGAGTTATGTTTGGTATGCTCAGTCAGATGAGTCACATGGTGCCTATTGTGACTCCCCAGATTTGGGGCGTGATAAACTTGGTATTAGAGCATGTCGAGTCCTAGGGAATCTACAAGCCGTGTCTAGTAGAGTCTTGCTTATGAGTGTGTTGTGCACCACACTTATAACCAAGAGGCTACAAGGCATTTCAAAATAGTTACCACTCTTCATTTCTAGAAATCGCGCAATAAAGCAGAGTCTTAGGCATTCAAGTCTAACTCGTGCTTTACATATTTTTACAGTGATGGTTGTTACTAGATTGACTATGTAACACCCCAAGTTTCCAAGGGATTTTAAAATGCAGAACTCACCTGAAGACAGTGACCTACGGAGGCCACCTACGGGCCGTATATGGATTGACGGGCCGTAGGTGGGAACCGTCAATGGCACTGTGAAATTTCTGGATTTCCAAGTTTCTGAACCTTGACCTACGGAACAACAGGACGGTTCGTAGTCCAGTTGACGGGCTGTAGATGGGTTCCGTAGATGCCTTCCAGACTTAGCCAAATTTTCAGCCCAAAATGAACTTTCTGAATCAATTGATTGAAGAACAGGATGGATCGTCAATTGATGTACGGGCCGTAGATCCTGTCCGTCGATTGGCCCCGACAGTTTTTAATTAAGGGCTTTTTGGTCTTTTTCCTAATTGATTACCTATTAAGCTAAGTCAGTTATACCCATAATCTTAGACCTGTAAATACTTTCTAAGCCTAATTCCTTTCATTCTAATTCATTCCAAAACTCTCCTCTCTCAAATATTTCTCTCTCTAAAAAGAAACTCTCTCAACTCTCAAGGAAGAAGAAGGAGCTTGAATCCTCCATTGAAGACCTTCAATCTTCTCCAATTTAATGTGGATTTCTTTGAGGTATGACAGTGTTCACCATTAGGAGTCTTTTCCTCCAATGGGCCCTTCCTCTTCTTCATGATTTTCAAAGGTTTACTCTAACCCAATTGAATTAGGGTTTGTGATCAATCATTGTGGGTTCTTCAATTATGATTCAAATTATTGATTTTATGATTCCTAGTGCACGATTTAGCGTGATAAAGTAACTTAGTGCACGAATTAGCTTGAATTACATGATTTGATGTAAAGATTGCTTGAACCCCCATGATCCCAAACTAATTCTCCCCAATTTGATAATCTATGCTTTGATTGTTGGGTTGAGTTATGATTTGATGAAGTTTATGAATTCTCGATGAAATCAAGCATGAATTATGAATGAATTGAGGATAATCTTATGAATTTAGCATGATCAAGTTAAAAGCATGATTTTCCTCTATTATGTGAGTTCCTTTAAGTATGGGTAAATTGTCTTAATTATGGCTTTCTAAGCATGAGCTTGCATTGAATTGCATGTTATGAGTTGAACTTGCATGAACCCATATGAACTCTATGAACTATGAAATATGAGCATGATGAATTAAGGGTGCTTTGAGAGTAAAGTGCCAAAGTTATGATATGATAATGCTATGGTCGAGTAGTGAAAGGTTTTCTCACGTAATCCTCCCATTATGATAAAAGAAGAACAAATAGGCGATTACCCATGTTCTTAAGGAGCTATTCTAATGATGTAAGCTTGGACAAGGTCCATGAAAGATGAGTATCTATAAGCATGATTTTAGCTTGAATTGGTAACCCTAGTTGTACCTTTTCATGTTTGATGATATAAATATGTTAATGACTAATCCGTGGGAATTATGCTTAGCACCGAGTGGATATTGAGATGGAAGCCCTCCCGTTAGTAGAGGCCGGGTCTTCTAGTGAAAGCTCTCCCGTTAGTAGAGGCTGAGTTTTCTAGACAGAACTCTCCCGTTAGTTGAGGCCGAGTTTCCTAAAGCAATCTCTATCCCATAAACTATGTTGCCACCATAGGATGTTGTCTTTAAGTAGACATTACCTAGTGGATCCACATAAGCTAAGAAGTTTATGATCTTACCTTGGCAAGTAGGACACCCCTTTACGGTGTGGGGTAGACACTGGATTCCATGTTGATAGCTCACATGGTCTTACACGTCGGTTAAGGATTTTCCCCACAAGTTAATGAGCAAGTGTTGAGGACTTCAACTTTCAAATCTGTCTATCCAAGATGGTTACCCGCTCCTTCTCAAAAGTCAAATTCTTATCAAGTAACACCGAATATCATTGAATCACATGAGCACCATCCTAATGATACTTCTTCAGCATCCAAATATGAAATATATGGTGAACGCCCGATAAGCCAGTAGGAAAAGTCAACTTGTACGTCACCTCACTTATACGCTGAACAATCTCGAAGGAACCAACATATTTAGGGCTCAACTTGCCCTTTTTTCCAAATCTCATCACACCCTTCATTGGTCAAACCTTTTATATAACCCGCTCTCCAACCATGAACTCCAAATCACGAACCTTTCAATCTGGATGTCTCTTTTGCCTACTCTAAGTTATGAGAAACCTATCTTGAATTTACTCCACTTTGTCCAAGGATTTCATCAACAAACATATGCCCCACGGCCTAACCTCAATGCATCAAACCAATCAATTGGAGATCGACATCTCCTACCATACAAGGCCTCAAATGGTGCCATCTTAATGCTCGAATGATAACTATTGTTGTATGCAAATTCTTCTAAGGCAAAACTGATCCCAATGACCACCAAAGTTGATCACACATGTCCACAACATGTCCTCAAGGACCAAAATAGTCCGTCCAAACTGATCATTGGACTGAGTTTGGAAGGATGTACTAAGATCCACTCGAGTACCCAACTCTTTCTGCATAGACTACCAGAACTAAGATGTAAATGGTGTGTCTCGATCTGAAATGATAGAAATGGGCACCCATACAAGCAAACTATCTCCCATATGTAGATCTTGGCTAACTACTTTGAATTATAAGTAGTCTGAGTCTGTATGAAATATGCAGACTTGGTCAATTGATCTACGATGACTCATATAGTATCCAACATACCCAAGGTACGTGGAAACCCTACCACAAAGTCCATAGTAATCCACTCCCAATTCTTTTCTGGTATGGGCATCTTTGAAGTCACACTCTAGGTTTTTGATGTTCATACTTTACTTACAAATCCAACTAGGTCACTCTTCATACGATACCACCAATAATGTTGCTTTAAGTCACGACACATCTTGGTAGCCTTGGATAAATAGAGTATCTCAAACTATCGACCTCCTTCATGATCAACTTAGTCAAATCACCTGTCCAAGGAATACAATATGACCCTTTATCCTCAAAACTTTGCCTCATTGGCTTCTCCTTGTAACACCTTGTCTCTCATCTAAATTTCCATCACCAAACTGTCAAACCCGAATATGCTCTATTAAGGACTAACTCACCTCTGTATAAGCCAAAACTCTACCAGATTTCAAAATATCATGTCTCATAAAGCTATTGGCTAACGACTGGAAATCCATAACCAAAGGATACTGTCCAACCTTCAACTCAAGACATCTACTACCACATTTGTCTAGTTCAAATGATAAATGATAGTCATTCCATAGTCCTTGGGCAACTCTAACCATCTTCACTGTCTCAAATGGAGATTCCTCTTATTGAATATATATATATATTGAAGCACCTCATGATGTACAACATAAATATATTATCTCCAAAACTTTAATGCGAACACCACAACCGCCGACTCCAAGTTATGAGTAGGATAGTTCTTCTCATCAACCTTCGACTGCCTCGAAGCATAAGCTATCACCTTCCCCTTCTTCATCAATACACAACCAATACCAATCCGAGAAGCATTAAAATATACAATAAAACCCTCTCCCTCCACAGGCAAAGTCAAAATTGGAGTAGTAGTCAATAAAGTCTTGATCTTTTGAAAACTCACCTGACATTCATCATACCACTGAAAAACCATATTCTTTTGGGCCAACCTAGTTAATATAGCTGCAATAGATGAGAACATCATCGATAATAACCAACAAGGTCTATGAATGAAACGACCCCAAAAATGCCCGAAAATGTGCTTCGGAAACACCTATAATTGTAATTTCCATATATCTCAAAATCCGTGCATTATTTCGGAAATTCGACTTCATATTCTTATTTGTGGGGTCAAATTGAGTGGGAAATGGGTCTAACCCGAATTTTAGAGCAACCGTATCAAAATTCGAAAATCGCAAAAATCGCGATTTGGAGGGTCAACTTTAAAGGGGCATATCTCTTAGCACACAAGGAACTGGAAGGGCTGCAACCTATCAAATTAAAGCTCTTTGAGTTAGATTTCCAACGCACTTGGTTTCACCTTAGTCCGCGTTAGGATGAGGGAGTTATGACCATTTTCGTAAAACCCTGTCTGTGCAGAATTTCCAATTCCAGTGAGCTATTTTCTAGGCGGGTTGGAGGTTTTTTTTATAAAAAGGGGATATGTCCCATACTTAGTCATTTTCTTAACTCCAAAAACACTCTCTAAGCCCTCTCCAAAAATTCCACCAAGATCTTCAACCAAATTCAAACATCTCAAGCTCTAATTCCGGATTCAAGACTCAATCTCAAGCTTCGATTCTCCATTCCAATCTTCATCAAGGATTCTCCAAAGTTGAGGTATGTGGGTTTGATTGTGGAAACCTTCCTTTCCACAAGTCCAACCATTTATCCTCTATTTCTACTTCAAGTTTATGGGTCCTTATGATTATTTATGAACTCTTGAATTATGGAATTACTACTACACACCCTATTATGGTCCATTTTGCATATTATCATGAAATGGAATTATTATGTGATGTTTATGGTTTACATGCTTCCATGATCAAATTATGAAGGTTGATATATATATGTATGTTGTTGGTGGGCTGATTTATATGGATTTTGGAATTGGTTGGACTTAGTATTCTTGAAATACATGATTTCATTTACATGAACAATTGCCCACCTTGTGTTTGATAAAATGCCCATTTATAGAATTCTTAGGAAAGGGAAGGTCCAAGGTACGTCCTATGAGTCGGATGGTTATGTAATTACTGAAATGATGATGAAATGGACACATGTATATGATTTTCTCTATATAAGTGTTGTGAGTCGACCAAGCCTAGTACGGGGGGTAGTAGGCCCGTATAACCGTATCGAGGGGTTGGTACCTTGGTTGCCTAGTACGGGGGGTAGTAGGCCCGTATCGAACCGTATCGTAGGGGTTGGTACCTTGGTTGCCTAGTACGGGGGGTAGTAGGCCCGTATAACCGTATCGAGGGGTTGGTACCTTGGTTGCCTAGTACGGGGGGTAGTAGGCCCGTATAACCATATCGAGGGGTTTGTACCTTGGTCCCTAGCTCGGGGGGTGGTAGGCCCGTGTAACCATATTGAGGGGTTTGTACCTCTTTCGCCTCTCCAAGGGGGTGGTAGGCCTTGGAAATACTATATTGATGGTCACTCGCCACACATGTACTACGTCCCACTAAATATGATTTTTATGTAAGCATCATTATACATATCATTTCATTAATATGCTATCTATTGGGTATGATTACGCATTTTTCCTATGATGTCCATCTAATGTAGCATTGCATTGCATCCCATATACTTAGTACATTCAAATGTACTAACGCATACTCTATGCCTACATGATGTCACCATGTAGGGACCGGAGCACCGCTTGACCATCCTCCTCCGCGTGGCTAGTACGATTTTCTATAGTGGTTATTGGTGAGTCCTCCATTTCGGGGACGTTGCTCATGATCTTTTGCTATGTATAAAACTTTTCCTTTCTAGTTATGTTTTGACTATGAGGGTGAGCCCGGTAGTTTGTCTTGGCCCCCGCTAAGTACTCATGTTTAGAGGTGGTGTTGGACAAGTTGTGTATTATGCTTGAGCTTGACTCATCTGTGGTATTTATGTATCATTTCTTTTTTTTTTCTTGCTCCGTTAGTCCCGATTTCCCCCTTGATTATGCTTAGCGCTTATGGTCATTTAATTGCTTCCGCGACCAAGGATGTGTAATGATACGCTATGAGGCTTGTTTGGGGTTCCTTCGGGTTCCCCATTCGCCGGTCACATCTAGGCCCTAGGCTTGGGTCGTGACAATGAACTATAATGTCATAGTTGAAGTAGGTCTGACCCTGCCTTAATCTTCTTGGGATCCACCATAATACCTTTCTTGAACACTACATGTTCCAAATATGCCACCGAACTAATCAAAACTCACACTTTAAAAACTTTCATAGATCTTAATCTTCTTAAAATTTTCAAGCACAATTCTTAAATGATACTGATGATCCTCCCTACTATGGGAGTATATCAATATATCATCGATGAAGGTAGTATCAAAGGAATCCAAGTACGATAGAAACACACTGTGAAGATACACTTGATCTAAGAAATCTCTTACTCAACAAATCTTGTTACTGTTCTTTCAATCCTACAGGAGCATTCCAATAAGGAATTATAGAAATAGGCTGAGTGACTGGCTCGAAGTCAATACTAAATTCAATATCAGAATCAGGTGGAACACCTTTAGTAATTCTTATTTCTTTCACTGATGGAACTAACTCCAAAGGAGACGTATTAGTACTAGTATCTAGGGGTGGACGTTCGGTATTCGGTTCGAGATTTCTAAATTTTGGAGTTGGTGATTCAATAATTGGTAGTTAAACATAGATACCAAATACTAAAAATTTAAATTTTGGTTCGTTAATTTGGTAATCAGTAAATCAAACTTCGATTCGGTATGGTATTTGGTAATACTGTACTGAATTTGTAGCTGATTGTATTATAAAGTTAATATTATTGCTCCAATTATTTTTACTTTTCTACGTGGATGCACGATACAATAAAAGATTAACAAGTAAGAAGACATCAAGAAAATTAAATTTACACAACTAAAAGACATGTATTTGGGTTGTTTATGTTTAGTATTTAACTTTCTCTTTGAACTTGTACTAATGAGTCATGAACCTGTTGGTATATAGCCTTCATTAAGTAAATAATTTGGTATTCAAACAATACTGAATACCAAATAATTCTAATGTCTCATACCAAACCCGAACCCAAATATCAGAATTTTAAAATTTTACTCCTGAATACCATACCAAATACCGAATTACCAAATACCAAATTACAACAAAATTCAGTTCAGTTCAGTAATTCAATTTTTGGTATTTTATGCCCAGCCCTACTAGTATTACGAACATAAACCAAATAGATGAGGTATCACTTTTCCCTTTTTAATCATGTACTGAGACTTCAAAAAAACCAATATACCTTTTTTGAATAGATAATGAGAGTGTCCTACCACTTCAGTTTAGGAATACCTGGCATATCTGAGATTACTATCTTGGACTTATAGTAAAAAATTGCACGATGGGGAGAAATTCAATCTATATCTAATATGTTGTTGAAGTCTACCACATTCAAAATTGTTAAGTTTGTCCACGTGTCATGTACTACCAAGTCAACAACAAAAGATCGATATAATTTGTCACGACCCAATTTCTCGAGTCATGATGGCACCTACTATACCCCACCAGTAGGTAATCCAACCCGTAACCCAAAACATCAAGTAATGAGCGTAAGGGTAGAAACTAGCGAAAACAATAATCTAAATAAAAGACAACAAGGCGGAAGCAAACAGAAATAAATATATATAGAAATCCCTCCCAGAACCTGGAAGTCACTAATATTGAGCTGTCTAATAAAGAGTACAAGTCCCAAAAGTGGACCAGAACAAAGTGTGTCTCAAAATGCAACGAGACTAGCTAAAACAAAAGAAGGAGATAGGATAAACCCAAAACGCCAAGTGCTCACCCTCGTCTCTGAACCACAGCTGCAAAAGATGGCAGAAACTAATAACCGTTGGTAACTATTACTGGGACCTGCATCACGAAGTAGATTCAGAGTGTAGCATGAGTACCAAAACAATAGGTACTCCATAGGCATAAAAAACTGACTGAGCAAGAAAGGTAAAAATAAGCTGAAAAGGGAGAATCTATACACACAGAGGTCAAAGCGAGAAAAAGAAAGAAAGCACACGAGCATACTAAAAGTAAATCTAAGTATAGCTAAACTAAACCTAACTGACCCCCATAAGCCTTGAAGGTACACTCATGCGCAAGTTTATATAAAACCCGAACGGACCCCCATAAGCCCGACACGTACACAAAATAACTAAGACTACAAGAATAAGATACTCAAACCCAAGTCCAAAAAAGTCAAATGGGCCTCGAACCCACAGTGAAAGGATCTAGGCCTCGAACCCAAAGTTGTAGAAGTTGGGCCTAGAACCCAAAATGATATAATCTGGGCCTCGAACCCAAGGTGATAGAATTTGGGCCTCGAACCCAAAGCATCAGTCTCAAGCTAGAAATAATGGCCTCGAACCGTAAAACATTAGCCTCGAACTAGAAATAGCGGCCTCGAACCGTAAATAATAACTGCAACCAACCAATTCATAACCTAACCAACAAGAGTGCCAAGCGTGTGTCAATTTCAAGGAGAATCCCATGTCAAGTCAAGTCACCATGGGACGCCACCCACCTAAGGGTATCAATAGAAGGCTCCCAGCCTAGTACAACTCAATCTCCAATCGTCGTGATAGCATAAACATCCGATAACACTTCGGAACCGCAGATATAGGGAGAGAGAGGATAGAAGATCTAATAAGCCATGAATTCACCTAAACTAAGGCTCATACTATCATACTCAAGTCTTCTATTCCAGTCTACAAGGATCTAGTCTGTGTGAAATGACGTCAAAGATAAAGTAAAACGCAAAGCTCGAGAGTATAAGGCAACAATGGTTTATCCTAGGCTAAGGCTAGACATGCATTAGAAAGCAAGTAAATTCAAGTAATTCACATAGCATGCACAAACCCAAACCACCCAACTAGCTAGGTACTATGCCTGAAATAATCTCGATCAAACCTAAAACATGGTATCTAAGAAGAGAGGTAAGAATACTAGGTCCCCGCCCTCAATTCACACTAATCAACATGAGTTCATACATTCAGGCTCAATCTAGATAGAAAGGAAGCTGAAGCCTACCTGTAAGCCGACCGTGCGCGCTCTAATTCACAAGGCCAGAGCTTTTCCCTTTCGAATGGCCTTTAACACTGCCACACTATACAAAATAGGATCACAACATCAATACAGCCGCTTAGACACCAAAACCATCTAAAACGAAGCCGGACCAATTTTTAGAGTCAAACAGGAATTGTGGGACCCTCATCGGACTTTTTGGACTTGACTCCGCCAAAAGACCCAGAACAGTACCCCAAACTTGTGTTCCAAAATGGAACACAATTTGAGGCTTGAAATGCAGCGAAAACCCAACATGCAAATAAATCACACTTTAATCAATTAAAAAAAATATGCAGCAAGCAAAACTCGGAATTTACCAAAATCGAAGGATTCCTAGCACTCCTTGAACACTCCACGACGTAGCCTCGATAATTCCCGACACGTGGGACTTTGAATCACCCAAAACCGAGATAAAATGAGCAAGATATCACCAAATCAATATAGCCAAAATCAAGAACTCGAAAAGAGCTACAACAGTTTGGTTTATCGTGATTTTACCTCGAAATACGTGCACCCGACAACTTCCGATCACTCTACAACGAAGCCACCATCAAAACAAAGCTTCCTCACTTTGAATCATCTCATTTGGCCAAGAAATGAGAGACATATGGGGTTTTGAAGTTTTCAAAATGAGCTGATATTTCTGCTATATATGCACTAGATTTCAGCATTTTTTTCGAAAACTTAAAAATTCCGACGGGGTGTTCCGAACTCGTTCGGAGCCCCATGCATGCAAACGAGATATGAAACCATACCAAATTTGATATACCAGACTCAATGGCGCAATTGAAATTTCCATACGAGGTCATCTTGACAAAAAGTGGGTCTCGAACCCAACCGCCATTTTAAGTCAAAATCCACAAAGGGGCTCGGAATTAGCTCAAAAGCCTCAGGACACAAACAAAGGGAATGTAGACAAAACTCAAACTTTCATAGCTAACCGCGCAGATCGAATTCTCATCCAAGTGCGTTTACTTAGAATGTTGACTAAAGTCAAACTTAGGCTTAAACTTTAAAGTTAAAACGCCTAATCGCACCGACTCACACTGAAAACCTCAGGAGTAATGTCGACCATGCTACTAGCATAAAATGACTCTTCTGGAGCTGATGAAATCGTCAGAATTTGATTCAGATTCATCTTCTTGAACTTTTGATCGAAAATGACCGTTCAAGACTCAAAAGCTCCAAAACACTAAAACTCACATAAAAACTAAACTAACTACCAGGTGACCGAACTGTCAGTCTCAGAGAGTCATAAATGACTAAGAGTCGCTACTGGAAAGCTCTAAACGATGAACATGAGGCATAAACATAGAAATGGCCTGAAGGTCATTACAAAATCCACTATTAAAAGGGACTTTCGTCTGCGAAAGTAAACTCAAGTACCTAAAGGCTCAAACAAGCAAGGTAACTGCTCCCGCATATCATGCTCGGTCTCCCAGGTAGCCTCCTCAACTGGACGATGCCTCCAACAGACCTTAACCATAGGAATGGCTATCGAGTGCAACCGTCGCACATCTTTGGCAAGAATAGCAACTGGCCCCTCCACAAGGGAGCGATCATTCAACTCTACTGCATCACACTAGAGCACATGAGACTCATCTAGAACATACCAGCGCAACATCGAGACATGAAAGACTGGGTGGATAGTTGGGAACATCGGAGGCGCAAGTAACTCATATGCAACCTTCCCAACTGTCCGGAGGATCTATAAAGGCCCAATATACCTGGGTCTAAGCTTGCCCTGCCTCCTAAATTTTATCACGCCCTTCATGGGCGACACGCAGAAAAAACTCTATCACCAACTGAGAACCTCAAAGGTCACCGCCTACAATCCGCATAACTCTAGTGCCTACTCTGAGCTATCCGAAGCCTATTCTCAATCACCCTCACTGCTCTAAAGCCTCCTGAATCAAGTCTGTGCCACGCGATCTAGGCTCTGTAGTTTCAAAACAACCAACTGGAGAGCTACAATGCCTACCATATAAGGCCTCAAACAGGGCCATCTGAATGCTAGAATGGTAGCTTTTGTTGTACGCAAACTCCACCAAAGGCAAGAACTGGTCCCATTGACCTCCAAACTCTAATACACAAGTCCGCAACATGCCTCAAGAACCTAAATAGTACGCTCTGACTGACCATCAGTCTAGGGGTGGAAGGCTGTGTTAAGGTCAACACGAGTGCCCAACTCATCCTGAAAAGTCCTCTAAAAGCTAGAAGTGAACTGAGCACCATAATATGATATAATAGAGACTAGCACACCATGAAGATGAACCACCTCGCGAATGTAGATACGGGCTAACCTCTCAGCGCTCAATGAAGACTAAACAGGGAGGAAGTGTGCTGACTTGGTCAACCGATCAACAATGACCCAAATGCTATCAACAAATCTAGAAGTCCGAGCTAGACATGCTACAAAATCCATGGTGATGCGATCCCACTTCCACTCTGGAATGGGTAATCTCTGAAACTCACCACCAGACCTCAAATGCTCGGCCTTCACCTGCTGGCAACTAAGGCAATGAGATGCATAGTTTACAATATCTCTCCTCACACCGCTCCACCAGTAATGTTGCCTCAAGTCATAGTACATCTTCGCGGTGCCCGGATGGATAGAATATCTAGAATCATGGGACTTTCGAAGTATCAACTGAATCAAACCCCCAACTCTCGGAACACAAATACAACCTGCAAACCTTAAAACCCCATCTGAATCCAAGGTAACCTGACCAGCATCACCTACTCAAGGCATCCGCTACTAAATTCACCTTTCTCGGATGGTAGAGAATAGAGAGGTCATAGTCCTTCAGAAGCCCAATCCAACGACGCTGCCTCAAATTCAGATCCCTCTTGCTCATAATATATTAAAGACTCTTGTGGTCAGTGTATATTTCACAACGAACTCTATGTAGGTAGTGCCTTAAGATCTTAAGCGTGAAAACTACCGCTGCTAACTCCAAGTCATGAGTGGGATAGTTGCGCTCATGTAACCTAAGTTGCCTCGATGCATAAGGAATGACCCAGCCCCACTGCATCAAAAACAACCCAAACCAACACCGGATGCGTCACAATAGACCGTGAAGCCCTCGTCCTCAACTGGAAGAGTCAATACATGAGAAGTAGTCAACAACTCCTTGAGCTTCCGAAAGCTCAACTCACACTCCTCAGACTACTCAAAAGGAACATTGAGGCTAGTCAACCGGGTCAAAGGTGAAACAATGTTGGAGAAGCCCTCCATAAATTGTCTGTAGTTGCCTGCTAAACCGACGAAGCTCCAAACCTTAGTAACTGAAGTGGGCCTAGCCCAATCACGAATAGCCTCAATCTTTGTCGAATCTACCATGATGCCATCCTTGGACACCATGTGCCCCAAGAATTCTACAGACTCAAGCCAAAACTCGCACTTTGAGAACTTGGCATAAAGCCACTGATCTCTCAAAATTTGGAGCACAATCCTCAGATGCTGCTCATGATCACTCTTGCTCTGCGAATATACCAGAATATCATCTATGGACACAATGACGAATAAATCTAGATACGGCCTGAAAACTCACATCATCAAGTCCCTGAAGGTGGCAGGGGCATTAGTCAACCCAAAAGACATCATTAGGAACTCATAGTGGCCATATCGAGTCCTAAATGCAGTCTTAGGGATGTCCGCTGCCCTAATCCTCAAATGACGGTAACCAGACCTTAGATCAATCTTGGAGAACACTATGGCACCCTGAATCTAGTCGAACAGATCATCAATCCTAGGCATGGGGTAAAGGTTCTTCACTGTCACCTTATTCAACTGCCTATAATCAATACACATGTGCATCGAACCGTCCTTCTTCTTCACAAACACAATGGGAGCTCCACAAGGCGATACACTAGGCCTAATGAACCCCTTATCCAAGAGGTCCAAAAGCTAAACATTAAGCTCCTTGAGCTCTGCAGGAGCCATCCAATACGGTGGAAGAGAAATAGATTGAGTACTCGACTCAAGCTCAATTGGAAAATCAATATCACGCTCTGGGGGTAGACCAGGTAGGTCAGTAGGGAACATATCTATAAAATCTCAGACAACAGGCACATACTCAACTAAAAGGACCTCCCTACTCACATCCCGCACATATGCTAAATAGGACAGACATTCGCTAGCCACTAGCCTCCGAGCCTGAATAAAAGAGATCACTCCAACCGATGTGCTACTAATAGAGCCCTGCCACACAACTGGAGGAATACCAGGCACATATAAGGTAACGGTCTTTGAAAACAATCTAAAACTGTACGATAGGGGATAACTAGTCCAAGCACAGAATCACATCAAAATCAAGCATATCTAGCACAATAAGGTTAGCACGGGTGTCATGCCCCTGCATAGTAACTAAGCAAGATCGTAAAACTTGATTCTCTACTAAAGACTCACCCACAGGGGTCAACACAAGCAACTACACTACCATAGGAGCAGAACTCATATCAAACGAGAAACATAATATACAGACACATAAGAATAAGTAGAACCAGGGTCAAATAAAGTCGAGGCGGGCTGATGGCATAATAGAATCATACTTATGATCACACCATCCGATGCCTCAGCCTCAGCCCTTACTGGAGCTGCATAGAAATAGACCTGTCCACCTCTGTCCTGCCTCTCCGGGAACCACCCCAAATACCCTCGGCCCCTAGCTGGAGGTGCTGCTGGTGGAGCTAGTAGAGCTGTTTGTGGAGCAGGAGCAATCCTCTAACACATAGGACAATCTCTAGACCAGTGACCCAACTCACCACAATCAAAGCAACTCGATGATGATCTGCCCCCAGTAGAACGACCACCACGACCTGAAGCAAAAGACTGGATGCATGGCTCTGACTAGAGCCAATCTCACTTCAACTATACTAGTCTCCCTCTGAAGCCTGCAATAAGGCCTGCACTGGACTTTTGGACTTGCACTGGACTTCTGGACTGGCCCTGTTAATACCGCTACCTGGGCCCGTCATAAAAGCCCCTTTGCCTGGAACAGGACCCACTATAGCTACCCTTATATCTGGCTTTCTTGTCACTACCTCCTAAGGACTCACAACGAAGCTCCTCAATAGTGCGGGCGTGATCAACAACATCAAGAAAAGAACGACCTGTGGAGACCATGGACTGAGTCTCAACCTAAAGATGAAGCCTCAATCCAGGAACAAAACACCAAAATCTCTCCTCCTCAGTAGGTAGAATCATGGTGGAATGATGGGAGAGCTCATGAAACCTCACCTCATACTCTGACATCGTCATGGAGCCCTAATCCAACCTGGAGAACCGATCCCGAAGGGGATCTCTAATGTTGCGAGGGATAAATTGGGCCAAGAAGGCCTCAGAAAACTCAGTCCAGGTGATCGGAGCGGAACCAGCTGGCCTGGTCTCAATAAATGTACGCCACCACTATCTGGCTAGCCCATCCAACTAATATGCAGTGAAGTCGGGCCCTCTCTACTCCACAAGACTCAAAATGTACAACCACTTTCAACAAGTGGTCAGAAACCCATGGGTATCCTCACCCACAGCCCTAGAAAACCTCGGAGGTGAAAGCCTCAGGAACACTCCGAGCATCTTCTGCTCCTCTAGTCGCATAGCTTCATCCGCAATCATAGGATGGGCACCCCAAGTGGTACCTAGGCCATGGGTTGCTGTAGGCTGATCCTGAGGAACTAGTGCTGGTGCAAGTGCCGGTACTGGTGCTGGAGCAGGTGCAGGTGCAGGTGCTGGAGCAAGTGCAGGTGCTGGTGCTGGAGCAGGTGTAGGAGCTTGTACTGGAGCCTGCTGCGTGCCACCAACCATAGTTAAAAGCTGGGCAAAAGCTGCCTTAAGATCTTGCGCCATAGTCGGTCTGGGGGGTGGCTGGGCTGGTCTCTGCCCCACCAGCTGATCAGGAACACGGGCTGTTAGAGGGTCCGCTGCAGGCTCCGAACCCAGCTCTCTACCTGGGAATGGTTCTACACCCCTACCAGGCAAGAGAGGTCGACCCCTACCCCGAACCGCCACACGACGCGTACGAGCCATCCTGTGAAAAGAGTGAAACAAGTAAGATTCCAAGAAACCAATAACACACACACTGTACAAACAAGATACAAGAGAGAAGAATTCCCAAGGACACCCTGTAGCCTCCCAATGATTGGATACGAACGTCTCTGCACCGATCCGTAGGACTCTATCAGGTATTAGCTCTGTACAAGTGAGACCGGTGAACCCGAGGCTCTGATACCAACTTGTCACGATCCAATTTCTTAAGTCATGATAACACCTACTATACCTCACCAGTAGATAAGCCAACCCGTAACCCAGAACATCAAGTAATGAGCGTAAGGGTACAAACTAGCTAAATCAATAATCTAAACAAAGGATAACAAGGCGGAAGCAAACCAAAATAAATATACACAGAAATCCCTCCCAAAACCTGGAAGTCACTAGTGCAGAGTTGTCTAATAAAGAGTATAAGTCTGAAAAATGGACCACAACAAAGTGTGTCTCAAAATGCAATGAGACTAGGTAAAACAAAAGAAGGAGACATGATAAATCCAAAATGCCAAGTAATCACCCTCGTCTCCGAACCACAGCTGGAAAAGATGGCCGGAACTGATCACCGCTGGTAATTGGTACTGGGACCTGCATCATGAAATTGATGCAGAGTGTAGCATGAGTACCAAAACAACAGGTACTCAGTAGGCATCAAAGGCTGACTGAGCAAGAAAGGTAAAAGCAAGCTAAAAAGGGAGAATCTAAACACACATAGAAGTCAAAGTGGGAAAAAGAAAGAAAGCACACGAACATACTGAAAGTAAATCTAAGTATAGCTAACAAAATCTAACTGGACCCCATAAGCCCTGAAGGTACACTCGTACATAAGTTTAAATAAAACCTGAACGAACCCCCATAAGCCCGACAGGTGCACAAAATAGCTAAGACTACAAGAATAAGATACTCAAATCCAAGTCCAAACGAAGTCAGCCGGGCCTCAAACCCAAAGTGATAGGATCTAGGCCTCAAACCCAAAGTTGTAGAACCTAGGCCTCGAACCCAAAATGATAGAATCTGGGCCTCAAACCCAAGGTCATAGAATCTGGGCCTCGAACCCAAAGCATCAGTCTCAAGATGGAAATGACATCCTCAAACCGTAAAACGTCAGCCTCAAACTGCAAATAACGGCCTCAAACCGTAAATAATCACTTCAACCAACCAACTCATAACCTAGCCAACAAGAGTGCCAAGGGTGTGTCAATTCCAAGGAGAATCCCATGTCAATTCAAGTCACTGTGGGACGCCGCCCATCCAAAGGTATCAACAGAAGGTTCACAACCTAGTATAGCTCAAATTCTAATTGTCGCGATAGCATAAACATTCGGTAACACTTCAGAACCACATAAATAGTGAGAGAGAGGATAGAAGATCTAATAAGCCACAAATTCACCTAAACTAAGGCTCATATTATCAGACTCAAGTATGCTATTCTAGTATACACAGATCTAGTCTGTTCAAAAAGATATCAGAGACAAACTAAAACACAAAGCTCGAGTGTCTAAGGCAACACTGGTCTATCCTAGGCTAAGGCTGGACATGCATCAGAAAGAAGGTAAATTCTAGTAATTCTCATAGCATGCACAAACCCAAACCACCCAACTAGCAAGGTACTATGCTCGAAATAATGTCGATCAAACCTAAAATATGGTATCTAAGAAAAGACGTAAGAATACTTGGTCCCCGCCCCCAATTCACACTAATCAACATGAGTTCACACATTCAGGTTCAATCTAGATAGAATGGAAGCCGTAGCCTACCTGTAAACCGACCGATCACAAGACCGAAGCTTTTCCCTTTCGAACGACCTCTTAACACTGCCACACTATTAAAAATAGGATCACAATATCGGTATGGTCGTTTAGACACCAAAATCAATCAAAATGGAGCCGAACTAATTTTTAGAGTCAAACAAGAATTGTGAGACCCGCACTGGACTTTCCAGACTTGACTCCGCCAAAAGATCAAAAATAGTAACCCAAACTTTTGTTCCAAAATGGAACACAATTCGGTGTTCGAAAAGCAGCGAAAATCCAACATGCAAATAAATCACACTTTAATAAATTTTAAAAAATGCAGCAGGTAAAACTCAGAATTTACTTAAATCAAAGGATGGCCAACACTCCTTGAACACTCCACGATATAGCCTCAATAATTCCCGACACGTAGGTCTTGGAATCACCCAAACCCTAGCTAGAATGAGCAAGATATCACCGAATCATTATAGCCAAAATCAAGAACTCGAAAAGAGCTACATCAGTCTGGTTTATCACAATTTTACCTTGAACGATGTGCACCCACAACTTTCGATCACTCTATAGTGAAGCCATCATCAAAACGAAGCTTCCACATTTTGAATCACCTCATTTGGCCAAGAAATGAGAGAGATATGAGATATTGAAGTTTCCAAAATGAGCTGATATTTTTGCTGTATATGCCCTAGATTTTAGCATTTGTTTTGGAAACTTAAAAACTTCGACAGAGTGTTTCGAACTCGTTCAGAGCCCCGCACAAAAATGAGATATGTAACCATACCAAATTACATATACCTGACTCAATGGCGCAGTTGAAATTTCCATACGAGGTCATCTTGACAAAAAGTGGGTCCCACACCCAAATGCCATTTTAAGTCAAAATCGACAAAAGGGCTCAAAATTAGCTGAAAAGCCTCGAGATACGAACGAAGGGTCAATCTAGACCAAACTCAACATTCTGGAGCTAACCATGCTGACCGAATTCTCATCCGAGTGCGTTTACTCAGAATGTTGACTAAAGTCAAACTTAGGCTTAAACTTTAAAGTTAAAAAGCCTAATCGCACCGACTCACATTGAAAATCTCAGGAGTCATGCCGACCATGCTACTAGCCTAAAATGACTCTTTCGGAGCTGATGGAATTGTCAGAATTGGATTCAGATATCATCTTCTTGAACTTTTGATCGAAAATGATCTTTCAAGGTTCAAAAGTTCCAAAATACTAAAACTCACATAAAAACTAAATGAACTACCGGTGACCGAACTGTCAGTCCCAACAAGTTATAAATGACTTGGGGTTGGTCTAGGAAAGCTCTAAATGACGAACAAGAGGAAGAAACATCGAAATGAACTGAAGGTCATTACATAATCGATCTACCAATAAGAACCATCTACATGTGTAGAAATATGTATAGACATAGGAGAAGAGTCACAAAGCACATTCAAAACCAAAATAAGGTACATGCTTACGTAAAATAAAGTAGATCCATAATCAAAATAACACTGTAGTCAATAGAGAGCCTACCGAACAATACTTTGGAGAACCTTGGTTACTCAAATATCATTATTTATTTCCTGATGTAATACTTCCAATCACCACTGCATTGGTCTTTGATCTGAGTAGCGATTCATAACTACTATGCACCCATCTCTACAAATGTTCTCATATAGTTTCATATAAGTATCCTTGTCAAAATCCCTTAACTAAAGAATCCTTCTCTCCTTTCAGTTTCAATTAATATTACTAATCCTCAATTCAATATCTGAAAGGCTCCTAAAAACATGAATTTATCAATATCTACCATTAACTGCCACATTAAATATCCTTGTTGTCTGGTATCTAAATTAGCCTTTTATAATCTCTTGATGTATTAGACTTAGTCGACCTGGTGGCTCCCATCAAATGAATATCAATTGATCATCGTGCCTCCCAACTTAAATTGTTCAAATTATCTTCACTATACCTCCGCTCAAAAGAGTAGAAAGGAATTCTTACGAATCTTATAACAAGTTTTACCATCTCAAATTTCATCACAAATAATAACATTTCATGTTTTTGTCCTTTTTCTCAACTTCTCTTCATAGCCTTATCATGATTCTATC
Source organism: Solanum appendiculatum (assembly GCA_018342035.1). NCBI lineage: Eukaryota > Viridiplantae > Streptophyta > Magnoliopsida > Solanales > Solanaceae > Solanum > Solanum appendiculatum. The sequence continues at coordinate 57,059 of JAGDQO010001244.1, read as the reverse complement.
CTCTCATCGATTCAAACGATCCTCTTGATCTTACACTTGTCTTTAAGATATCAACATCGTATCGTCCCATTATTAAATTGCTGACTTATCATTGATAAACATAGGTCATAAAACCATCATATAAGTTCAAACAAAGTTGAAGTATTCTTGTCAAAATCACACCTCAAGCAAGCCATCCTTACTATTTTAAACCTTGTCACTTTTTATTTTTTAGAATTGAAATTCTCATTAACAAGTAATTTTGCTAATCACACAACATTCGTACTATACCGCATAACATTATCCCCTACAACTGAGGTCGAATTTGAGAATGTTTCCTCACCATTCTTGAGAGAATGGAACAAATAAATTTGGTCTTAAGCTGAATCACATACACATGATAAGGAATGAAAGAATGAACGTTTCCTAAAGTCCTATAGCCTCTCGAAGATAAGTAACAGACTTCTTCGCACCGATCCGCAAGATTCTACTAGACTCAACTCTTATACTAGTGAGACCGATGAACCTAGGGCTCTGATACCAAATTGTCACGATCCAAAATTACAAGTCATGATGACACTTATGTTCCCAACCGATATGTAAGCCAACTCAACACTTTTACCAATTCAATTTAATATAAATACGGGAAAAGTAAGCAACAAGTGGACTATCCCAAACTCTAAGTCTCTTATAAGTATAAACTGCGGAAAACTAAAATACCATCCAAGATTTGGTGTCATAAGTACAAGAGCTTCTATAATATAATACAAGTCAAACTAAAATGACAAGTCCAAACATAAGAAATATCCTGTTTGAATACTAAGACAACATAATAAATTAAGACATAAATGAAGGTGTGAGCCGTAGAATAGCTAAGCAGCTCACCACCACCTCAAGATGATCCAAACTCATACCAAAAGCTCCATGAGATGTGCTCGTAATGGGATCTAATATGCACCACAAAAGAGTGCAACAAATGTAGTATGAGTATGAAACCACGTGTACCCAGTATATCTCATAGACCGACAATGAAGAAGTAGCTAGTAACAAGAGTATATAAGAAAATTATCTTTTAATTTTACAAGTCTATATTATACTTATAAGTCAAGTTTCATCAAATAGGGATAACCATATGTCACATAATGTCCAAACACCAATGAAGCACATAATCAAATAAGAATGGAGGATGTAATGACGTGCAATGCAATGCAACACCACGAAATGATATGCCTCAAATGCCAAGTACTCTCTCAACTGTATATACACTATACTTCCCAGAAATATATCGAGAGTTTGTGACCCATGGAGGACTCGCGAGGTCCATATACCAACACAGATGATCTCAACGCATTATCATAAAATCAAACAATCCCTAGCACGAGCGATCTCTATGTGCCCAACTTATAATCATAAATCGATCTCGACATGGACGATCTCCACATGTTAGACCTTTACTCATACTCAATCTTATGTCAATGCATGTGTATAATATGATATCAACAAAATAGGGGATGATGATGCTTTTCATGAATCAATCTAATATCGTTATAACATATGATCACCTCAACTATCACAAATATACGAGTTCAATAAGGAACACAGCCACATAAAAACAACCAAGTAACTAATACATCAACTAATGCCCATATGCTTTGGCATTCTCGTAATAAACTATCCCTTTAATAACACCGGTACTCGTACCAATGCCCATCACACCATTAGTACGAGACCCTCATCTTTCGTCCTTACCCATTGTCTATTCTATTTTTAATCTTTAATTAGAAAAATGTCCCTCAACAAAGTCTAAGATGTCTCAACATACCTCGAGTGCCGAACGCGTGTCATGAATCCTCAAGATTTTCCCTTTCCCTTTTGTAGAGCTTCATAATATTCTCAATCTATCAAATATGCATTATTTGTAAGTAAACGAGTCTATAAATATCCATATTATGATACTTTTGTTCTGGATAAATAGCCATAACACATAAAGGAACATGACACTACTGAGATGATATCTAGGAACTGAATATTTTATAAGGACTTTTCTCACGTCCTGAAGCTATGAACTTCACAAAAGAAAGGAGTATATGTTATAGCTACACCAAATTATTGATATAAAACTATACCCCTTCCAATCAATAGCCTATACTTTTCTTATCATTAGCCCTTAATAATTGGCCATCATTGTGCCATGATGGTCCACAACTAGTACGCTACTCTTTGAGAACCCAATTGCAACAAGCTACCACTTCAATTCCTTTCATCACAATTGACCATATACCCCTACAACTAAAACATACAATCCTTGTTCTTGAAATTCAAACTGCTGAAAAGATTACTAACAATTAGTCATGCTAAATAATTTATTTCACTGCCCATCTTGCTTATGCTGGTTCAACCAATAAGTATTAGAATCTTATGTAAAATAGACAATAGCATATAGTTGCACTAATTTAGTCTTTATCTTAATTGATTCAATGAGTGGAAATTGTTAAACCCAACTAAACCCTCCGTAGAAACAATGTACACTTATCCTCAATTCCCTTGCACCAAATAATTCACGGCAATTAATGTACATTTGATAACTTCCTTCAATGATGAGAATGGTAAATAACTCTTACCTGAAGCAATTTTTCCCAACGAGGAGTACTCACGTCTTCTTCTTTAGATGCCGCAACCATTTTGTGGTGGTTAACAAATATCAAATCCCATTCTACTTTATTTTAATAAATGGATCAAGGAAATTAGTGTATTAAATAAATGATGGACTTGACCCATTAATCATCAATTATATGACTATAATTAAACAAATGACCCAAAAATCCTATTTCAATTTACGGGGAGAGTCAAAATAATTCTAGTGCTTGAAACAACCTAACGGATTGTTACACACCTTCTTAAAGAAGTAAACGCGATCGTTGTCAAATATAGAACTCAACTAGGTTGGGGTCGAATCTCACTAGAATCAAACGAGAATGATGAGTCAGTATTTTACCAACTCATTGAACTCAAACTCATGAATTGTTGCCACGCTATAATGCTAATTGAAGGGGTTCTATGCCCTAATTATTTGTATGCACGTATTCCTTAGAAAAAACAAGTTTGATGGATTTGAAGTTTAAAAGCCTTAAAGCACCCCGACGAAGGAATTAGCATCATGCAGGAACCAACACACATCTTGCTGGCTAAACACAGGCTTGGAAGGAGCAAGACTACCTCAGTATCGGTGCTACAATTGGCTGGGCACAATTATTTCTCATCCAAATGTTTTTTTTAATTTTTTTACTTCATTTTTATTGTTTTTGGTGTAGTTTTAGGAGTGCAAGAAGATGCCAAGTAAAGGAGTTGAAAAAATGAGTGTATAAGCCATTAGTGCCAGACAAGGGTAATGCCGATTGAACATTGTACAATGCCATTCAGGTCTCCATTCGATAATTGAGAAAGACTTGATGGAATCTGTGCTTGATCGGTAACCCGCCGGCTGATCATTGTAAATGCTAGTCGAAGTGCCAGAATGAATCAGTTACCAAGCACGAGTTCGTAGGGTCTGCACTATGACTGACGTCTCGCTGATTGCGGTTGGCATGTCGCCATTCACGCGCAAGTCAGGTAAATGTGAGAGGTTTTAATTTTGACTCTTAAAGCACTCAAAGGATTTGATTTTGACCACCTTTTCCCCAAAACCCAAAAATCCTAAAACCCTTACCTCTTTCTTTTACACTCCCCTCAACCTCCATTCCCATATTCATACACCTTCTTAGACCCTTCATCTCCCAACTCCAAAAACTACCTATACAATTTCCCCTTCCTTATATAAACTCTTTTGTTCTTTCCCCCACCCCATTCCAACTCTCTCCTCTCAAAAATCCTAAACCCTCTTTTTGGGAAAGTTCTTGAGTCAAAGTTGGAGAACCGCCATTGAAGCTCTTCGTTTTTCCTTCTTTAGATCTGCACAATCTGGTATGTTACTCAAATTTTATGATTTTAAACTTCAAAATGTGATAATGTGGTAAGAATTTCATACGTTAGTTAGTTTTTCTTTTAATCCCAAGTGCTTGAACTTGAAATTTTTGTCTTAAAAATGATTTTAGTGGTTAAAATTGTTATATATGAATTAAATATGCTTGAACATGATGTTTAGCATGTGAAATCTGTCTTAGTTAGCTTAAATTATATGTTTTGGGGTGAAGTCTGAGTAACCTATTGTGTTTACATAGTATTTAAAATTTCTCTATGGTGGAATATGTGACATCATTCCTAAGGGTAAATTTTTCATTATGTGAATATTTGAGTTTTGGGATGAAATTCTTGAATGAGTAGCATTGCTTTGTGTTGTTGATTTGATTTGAGTGATCTTAATCTTGTGGTGAGGATGGAATTGCAAATGAGAAATATTAAAAATTTTAAATAACCTTCTTGTGTGTTTGATGACTCCCAATGATAAATGTGTTGACATCTTTCTTAAGGAAAATCATCAAAAGTTGTGTGAAAGTGCCTTGTGAATCCTTTAGGAAAGTATGAGTACCCATTGAAATTGATTTATGTAGTGTTGGGATTGAATTTGGACCAATTTTGGTCATGGTGGTGACTATGAAGTACCTATGCTTCACAATGGTTGCCATGCGTTTCACATGTTTAACACCAATTGGGCGAGGAACGTCACTGTTCCTCAACCCTCGATTGGCGTTTCACCTGCGAGCCGCAGGTCTCCATTGGCGAAACACTGGTATAACGCAGGTCTACCCAAATTGTTGCCACTTTCGAACTTGGAGCCAGCGATTTACAATCTCGCATCTGTGAGTCGCCTCTCAAATGTCGGCCTCATTTTGCACCTAAATGATGTATTTATTTTACACTCCTATTTATTTTTCTTTTGTAACTTCTTGTAGGTTTATTTTTCTTTTTCATTATTAAAAATACCAAAAAAATATATTTTCTTGGGTTTGCCTCACAATTGTTGCAGCATAATGGCTTTAGCTAGTAGAAGGCCCACATTAAAGTCAACCAATCCACTCATCAGCTGCAGTTTGGGGTATTTGGAATGGAAAATCACTACCATCGTATCAAGAACAAGCATAAGCTGATGAAGGATGTTGTTTTAGATGTTGAGTCGTTCAAAAAGGATTTCCCTAATATTTTGGTTCAGAGGGAAAACCCTATTGGAGGAATGTTCTCAACCCTCCAGATCCATATCTTCCTGAGATAGCATAGGAATTTTATGCTTCATACTAAACAAGACTGGATCAATAACCACAACAAGATGACCCTAACTCTCACACAAGTGTAACATCTATGTTAGTGAGATGAAAGAAAGTTGATGTCACGCCCAAGTCATTCTTTCATTTTTGGTGGCCGGGTGTACCATTCCAAGAAACCAACCTTGCCAACTATACAACATCTAGGGACAATCAGCATGTATGGGTAGCTGAAATCATTGTAATAGACTCCCCAATATGTGCATAGACTAGAGGCCAAATTCACCCCCAAGACCTACTCCCTGAAGCACAAGTGTGGTTTGACTTCATGTGTAAGAATTTGATACCTTTAAGGGATTCACTTCATGTCTTAATGAAAGTCTCTACCTTCGTAGCTCGAATTATGGCAGGACAAAAACTAATCAAACATGAAATCATGACTGACCAAATCAGGTAAGCTGCTCTGAAAACTAAAGGGAATTTACCATAACTGTCACGCCGCAAACTCAAGGGACACAACTGGCACCTAATGCTAAAACTTGGGCATGAGCCGACCTTGCTGAACCATTTGCTAATAGCACATAGAATCCACACATAGTTAAGAAAACAAACGAGTACATCTCGGCTTAAAAATAAGCCCTTGGACGAAAAGCACCCTGCAAACAATGCTTTAAACAATATAACTACTCCCACAGTTCATATAAATAAAATAGCTAGCTAGCACATAAATCCTGTTTGGGCCGTCGAGGGCACCATGATATCTAGGAAAATGTAAATGCTATATGGGCCGTCAAAGCCGCCATGATCTCTATACAAAAGTGAAGAAATGCTATGTATCAAGACAATAAACCAAACCATCACCAAACTTCGGCCAACCAACAAACAAGGCCAACATGGATAATAATGTTGCTATACAACCCAACACACTAGTCTGCAAGCGTCTAAGAGTAGTAGAGCTTGGCCGGGCCAGAGCCCTGAGCTACCCAAAAACTATATATAATAAAATCCAACAAACCTTTAAACTCTGGCAGCTCCGGAGTAAAGGGGCTAGCCAACCTACTGGAAGTCAACCGTGCTGTTGGGAGGTCTATGGAGTCGTCTGTTGGGACCTGCAGGCATGAATACAGCGCCCCTAGACAATGGGGCGTCAGTACAAAATAATGTACCGAGTATGAAAGGTGATAGACTAAATGAGAAAGTATCATAATATACGAAAAGCAATCAGGTAAGGAAATCAAAAGTAAGATAAGCATACTAACCCGCTACTGAATCTAAACATACAAAATAATCAAACAACAACATAACCAAGACACCATAAGCTCGACAGGTACAAACAGCAAACAAGACCACCTACCAAGGCCCCCATAAGCCTAGAAGGTGCCAAATCAATCTATATACCCATATTGGTAGCCCCTTGTCTGTGTAGAGAGTCACATTGCCCACTTAGGCAACGATATAGCCACGTAGGTAGCACATAGCCCTCTTAGGAAACAACATAGCCCTGTAGGTAGTTTGCATCCCTCGAGGCATCAATATAGCCCCGTAGATAGCACATAGCTCTCTTTGGCATCAATACAGTCTTATAGGCAACACATAGCCCTCTTCGACATCAATATAGCTCCGTAGGCAACACATAGCCCTCTTTTGCATCAATATAGCCCCATAGGCAAGACATTGCCCTCTTACGCAACAACATAGTCCTCTTATCCAACAACATATCCCTTAGGCAATTCATAGCTATGCAGCTAACCATAATAGCCCCAAGGGCAATAACTAACAATTCAATAGGCTAAATGCTAGTAATTTAGTTATGAACAATCTATACGGGTAGTCTCAAAGTGGTTCCCAAAATAGGGCCGTTATGAACAATGAAGGATTATAACCACTCAATCATCTAACCACTTACAATTCTGTCTACGAGTTCACCAACGATAACAACCCTATTATATCACTCCTAAGCTTTAAAGAAACATGCCGAACAAAAGGAATAGCCTTAACATACCTTTTTCTTTATAGTTTATGCTGAATAATACCTTTGCCCGCACCACTAACACACTAGAAAAAGTTAGGGTAAACTCAATCTATAATTAAGGACAAGAATTACTACGACAATTTGACAGTCGATACGGATTCCTATCGTAAATTACTATCCGAGGCCTATGGTATCTATAAACTGATAAAAGATGGTTCCTATCTTTCTATACATGCCAAAAACACCAGAAAAAACTCAAACCACAGAAAAATCCCTACTGCCACTACCTTCACGCAGTTACACCTCATAATTCACAATGAAAACTATTCCAAAACGACGAGCTCGTAACGTAGGGCAATTTTCGTTAAAGAACCAAGAAGAGATCATGCACATACAAGGATTATTTGAGGAGTAATTCTCTGATTATTTTTGAGTTTCTTGTGAGCTGGAGTGACAAAAAAATGAAGAAGATGCTATTTTTTAAATTTCCACCGACCTAGGGGACCCAGTAGCCGCATTTGCTGCACAGTCGGTACAAAAAAGCAAATATCTCTCTATTCTGATGTCGTATAAACGAATAATTTGATGCGTTGGAAACTAGAATATTAGACCTTTGATTTGACATGTAGTGGGACCTCTAACCTTTTTTTGATTGGGAGAAAACCTCCGCGACATTTGCACTAAATTTCAGAGAAATCTTTAAACTTGTGATAACTTTCGTCAACTTTTATTGCTAAACTCTCTTTACTTCAAAAATTAAGATACGACCCTTGAGAACTTAAAATATGACATACCACATCATTACGAATTTATTAATCACTTAAGTTTGAGTTTCGAAAAGTTGGGGTGTTACATCCTTCCCCGCTTAGAAACATTCGTCCTCGAATGAAAAATCTAAGTCACGCGGTTAAGTCCTTAGTAGTTGCCAAAATTTTGGCAAAGTAACCTCTATAACCATGAATATCTAGGAACCTGAAATGCAGAAGATTCTAACCTAAGCGCCTCACAGGATGATACAAATAGCTAAGCACCATAGCTCCGCAATAATAGTACGAGCATAATACAACAACAAAAACAATAATAATAAGCAACAATAAAAAGACCAAATAGGTATCCTACCTCACTGTGCTAATATAAACTGACATTGTCACCACCATGGGATCTAAAAGAATTGAACATATCTGGATCTCATGCCATCCTGGCTTCCCACGTCATCTCTTCCGTATTCTTTTTTCTCCTTAATACTTTAACAAAAGCCACATCTTTGGTCCTCAACCTTTGGACCTACCGATCTAATATTGCAACTAGAGTTTCCTCGTAGGACAACTCTTTTGTGATCTAAACATCCTCAACTGGGACAATCTGAGAAGGGTCTCCTATTCACTTTCATAGCATGGATACATGGAAGACTGGATGAACAAATTCTAACCCCGAAGGCAACTCTAACTCAAAAGCCACTCGTCCTATCCTCCAAAGGATCAGATATGGCCCAATGACTCTTGGACTAAGCTTGCCCTTCTTGCCAAATCTCATAGCACCCTTCATAGGAAAGACTTTTAAGAATACCCAGTCATCGACACTTAACTCTAAATCTCTTCACTATACATCTGAGTATGAATTTTGGCGACTTTGAGCAGTCAATAACCATTCTAAAATGAGCTTAACCTGCTCCATTGTCTATTGTACCTGGTTGGGTCCAACCAACCCTGACTCACCTACCTCAAATCAGTCAATAGGGGATCTGCATTTCCAACAATACAAAGCCTCATAAGGTGACATCTTGATGCTAGAATGATAACTGTTGTTACATGCAAACTCAATAAGAGGTAAGTGGTAATACCAACTTCCCTTGAAGTCTAGCATGCACACCCATAACATGTCCTCAAGAGTTAAATTTGTGCGCTCAACTTGGTCATCTGTCTGAGGGTGAAAGGCTGTACTGAGATTAACTTGTGTCCCTAGTCCTTTCTGGAACTAGAAGTTAGCGGTAAATTGTGCCCCTCTTTCTGAGATAATAGATACTGGGACGCCGTAATGCCTAACAATCTCTTGGATATAAAGCCCATGCATAGTCTTCGGATGTGAAAGTAGTCTTGACCGGTAAGAAGTGGGCTGATTTTGTTAGCCTATCAACAATTACCCAAATAGAGTCAAACTTACGCCGCGATTGAGGTAACCTAGTAATATAATCCATATTAATTTCCTTTGACTTCCATAAAGGAATGGCTATCTCCTGGACCAGCCTAGCAGGCTTCTGGTGCTCAACCTTCACCTGTTGGTAGTTAGGACAGTGTGCCACAAACTCATCAACATTCTTTTTTATCTCGTGCCACCAATAGTTCTCTTTAATATCATGGTACATCTTCATCGAACCTGGGTGAATTGAATACCGAGAATGATGTGTGTCGAAGCCCTACCACATTTGGAACACACAATTAACCTCTATATCTGAGGACTCCTTCTCCTGCTATATCAAAGGCTAAATACTCCTTATCATGAGCCTTGCCTTTGAGCTACTCTAAGTAGGGATCCTCGTGCTGTCATGCCTTCACTTCCACAATTAAAGATGACACGAGTGTGTTCTAAACTCTGACCCCTCTATCACTTGCCTCTACTAATCTGACTCCCAAAATAGCTAACTGATGAGGTTCTCGAGCTAATTCATGCCTCTCAACACCTAACTGATGAAGTTCTAGATAGCCTTGTCAGCAGATGTTAGAGCTTCTCGAGTTGAGAAGGACTTGCCCAAGCTCATTGACCAGGCTATCCAGAAGGCCTTGGCTCCTTTGATTGAGCGGGTGGTCAAGTGCAAGGGGATAATAGAGAGCCACACTTTGAGGTTAGATGATCTGACTTCTAGGATAGAGGCTCGAGGGTATTTCTAGTGCTTTAGATACCTCGAGGGCTGAGGTTGTTACTTTGAGGGCAGAGGTGGTCCAGATACAATCAATGGACATCTCCACGCTATGGGGCAAGGTTTCCCTTTCAGATGCTACTGCCTCTATGCCCAAGATGCCGAGTATTATGCCCCGTTATAGTGAGCTGCCTGAGGTTGCTGTGCATGTTGAGATTGTAGCTGAGGATGAGAGTGATAGGGTTGATGAGGAGTTGGTCGAGGAGACTAATGAGGACGAATTATGATCTGAAGAGCACGGGATTGCTGAGACACTGATCGAGCTCCATGAGACCGAGGAGGTCATCCTTTAGGCTGCCCTGGAGAGATCTCTTCAAGAGACTTTTGAGGTTGGGTCCAGTGGAGTCACTCCAGACTCTACCATACTTCCTGCTGCTGAGACGGGCACTGATGCCTCAGTTGAGCCTTCCTTGCCGCCTCCAGTGATCCTTTTACCGGGCATCTATGCCCCTCTTGAGGCTTCACCACCCAAGACTCTAGATGAGAGTGCTCCATAGGCATAGCCTATCAAGCGGACCCTTTCTCTCAACCTCCTAGTATTTTTATTTGATTTGCATTGAGGACACTGCATTCTATTTTTGGTGGGGTGAGGTTCTTCATGCCAGTATTCCCTTTTTTTTGTAGTTTTGTTATTTTGAGTTTTGAAAAGGTTGTAGTAGAACTTTTTGTTTATATTAAAGTGCTCTTTTGGATATAAGTGTCTCTTTATCTCTTTTTCATTCTGTCTTGATGATTGCAACCCCCATGAGTTTTATAATAGTGAAATGCTTGGTATTTTCATTGATAAAAATATGAGAATCAATTTTGTTCAATATCGATGTCTTAAATAGTACTCATGATGAGCATGTTGCGTAGTGTTGGTGTTGCGGGAATGAAATCAATGTGGTTACACCTTTGAGTGATCTCTTTGAATATTTTATTTACTAGCTGCGTTTTGATGTGAGCCTTGCAATGAACATTGCACGTATGCTTTTGATCTTTTCGGGATGTGCTAAATGAATGTATTTCAAAGTTCCATGTGTGGTGAGGGCTTACTTGAAATCATGCATGTGGAGCTCTGGAATTTTCCTTTTTAGTCCAATTGTATAAATCTTGGTGAATGTTAGACATGATCTTGGAAAACATTTGAAAGAGGGAACCAAATTGTCTATAAACCATTTGTGACTACCTTGTGAGGGTGTGAATCCATTTATGCACCATTTGAGCCTATCCCATTTGTTGTCAACCAAAAGAAGCCTCTTGAACCAAATTATCCATACCTTCTCACCTAAAATACTTTTTGAAGCATTGTGATGTTTGAATAGCCAACTTAGGCCAAAAGACTAAGTTGGGGGTGTGGAAAGGAAGGATGAATGAAAGCCAAGTAAAGGGCAAAGAAAGATGAATTGAGGCTCAACTTTGAAAGTGTTACTAAAAAGAAGGAACCCCTCCTTATAAGAAAAAATGAATGCAAAAATTGAAAAAGAAAAAGAGGAGTGAATGAAATAAAAGAGGGATTCCAAATAAAGTGAATGACAAGTTAAGGGTTGAGTCCTCAAATGAAAAAGAAGGAAAATAACTTGAGAAGAGGTGATGATGATTGCAACAATGCTTTGAAAAGGTAAAGTCACCAACACAAATTGACCATACCTTAACTCTCAGCCCCATTACAAGCCTAAAAGATCCTTGAGATCTTGCATGAACTAGGTTATGTGATGATTGGAAAATATGGGCAAACCTATGGGACAAAGCTTGCATGTGTTTCTCTTTTGAGAGAGTGAGAGTTGCATTGATTCCTTACATCTTCGTTGAAATTGCTTTGTGAGAGCATGGAATCGTTCTTGATGTGAGGGCACTTGAATGCATTTGTTGAAACATGTTCTTGCATTAGACATGGAGCTAAAGTGAGCTTGAGTCTGTGTTGAGACCAACTAGTCATCATTTGAAGCTTTTTGATCATGATTGTGGGAAACATGATATTGAGAGTAGTCTTGCAATGGAGCTTGCATGTTAGCTCTCATTGTATACTGTTGTAGACACCCTTATTGAGCTTGTTGTGTTCTTGAATTACTTGAGGACAAGCAAAAGTTTAAGTTGGGGGTGTTGATGAGTGGCAGATTTGCACTCATTTAAGGTCCATTAAGCTCAATAATTAGTGTCCTCAATCCCTAATTTTGTCCCTTTTCTAATAAAATATTGATGATTTCCTGCTATGAAGGCAATTGGACAAGGAAAGGACTGATGTTTTAAAGAATGGCCAAAAATACAAAAAGAAGTGCAAACTGAACATTGTCGATCGCCTAACATGAAGGGTGGATCGCCAATTGAGCACGACCTCACCCAAATTGATAGTGCATAGCACTTGTGTCTACCAAAGAAGGTCGATGGACTCCAGTAGAAAAGGTGATGCGTCCAGTGAGAACGGCGGTCTTGATGCACATCACCTAAAGCGACAGTGTGCAGTGCAAAAATTGAATGCTTGAAGGGTGAACCAAGGTGGTATTCGGTTATTCGCAAGGCTAACTCAAGCAAGTTTGCCAACTGAGGTTCAAACACCTGAAGCCTAGAGCATCACAAGGCGAGCTGATGGAAGGAGGGCGATTCACCGAGTAGGTTTGGCGAGCCCGACTAATGTCGTCGAGTCAGTCACTAAGAGGAGTTTTGGGCTAAGTTTTGGGAAAATATAAATGGCCCAAAGGATGTCATTTTTAGGTAGAGTCGAAAATAGATTTCAAAAAGTAAAGTTTTAAAATAGTTTGAGAGTTGGAGAACACTTTACTTTTGAAGAACACTTTTCTAGCTTTTGGAGTTTTTACAACTTGGTGTTGAATTTTGATAAATTGAAGTTGAATCCAAAGTGGGTTTACTCTTAATCTCTTGATTTCAAGTTACCCATGACTGCTTTCATAGAAGGTATAATTTCTTTACTTTTTGTGATGGGTGGCTAAAACCTCAAGATCTAGGGGTGCTCTAATGGGGTTGGGTGTTGATTTAATGTAGTGGGTATTGTGCTATGCTCTGTTTGTTGATGTTCTAACATGAATTTTGTCTAATTACCATGGGGTTCACTAATGGGTTAAGGTTCCAAAATCAATTCCTACTTCTGATCTCTGGTTGATGCTTGAAAGAGATTGATTCGAGTGGGTAATTAATTCAATACTAGCAATTTAGGTTTGATCTCTATAGCTTGTTTAAAAGAGAGGTTATGGGTCGGATCTATTTGGCCTATTCTTGAAAGAGAGAATAGAGTAAGATATTGGGTTGTTTAGGATTGGCATGTAGATGAGACCGAAAGGAGATTCTATGCATAGATGCTTTGAGATCGAAAGATGATTAGCGTCAATGAAGATGACTTAGCCTATTCATGAATGTTCATCACTATAGAGCAGCATAATTACACCTATATGAGATCAATTTCTAATCCCCGCACCTCTAGATTGCTTGTTAACTCTTGATTTCATTCAAGTTTTAGTTTAATTGTGATAATTGATAACAAACACTTTATATTAAGTTGGTGGTACCATCTACCCAATTGTTCTTACTAATACAGATGAGCTAATTTAGAGTCCAAATGTCTTGATAAGGAATTCTCCACGATACACCATTCCCTATGCGATTTGACCCAGACTCTTCGTTGGGTTTTTATTGACAATGACCGCTCACTCTTTTAATTAGTTTTGGAGAGTGATTTGAGAATTATCATCTGTGTCCACTGGTGGTACTTTGCTGGTACCATCACCTACAACTATATCTAGCCCCTGGCTAGCTGTGGTCGGTCAAGTGTCAGCCATCTCTCTCTGTGTATATAAACTTCAATCATAAGCTCGGAAACTCAATCCTTAAGACACAACTCTATAGCATGAGGTGAGCAGAAGAAGGATAACCAATCTAATATGCCCTGTAGCTTCCTACTTATAGAATGTGGTGCACAACACGTTTATTAACAAGACTCTACTAAACACGGCTTGCAGACACCCTAGGATACGACGTTGCTCTAATACCAAGTTTGTCACGTCCCAAACTCAAGGGGAGGAACTGGCACTTAATGCCAAAACTTGGGCCTGAGCCAACCCTACTGAACCATTTGTTAATAGCACATAGAAGCCACACATAGTTAAGAAAACAAACGAGTATATCTCAGCTTAAAAATAAGCCCTTGGCCGGCAAGGCCCCTGTAAACAACACTATAAAGAATTTAACTACTCCCACAATTCATATAAAAATATAAACGCTATATGGGCCGTCAAAGCCACCATGATCTCTTTATAGAAGCGAAGAAATGCTATGTATCAAGACAATAAACCAAACCATCACCAAACTTTGGCCAACCAACAAGAAAGGACAACATGGATAATAACGTGGCTATACAACCCGACACACTAGTCTGCAAGCCTCTAAGAATAGTAAGGCTTGGTCGGGACAGGGCCCTGACCTACCCAAAAACTATATACATTAAAATCCAACAAACCTTTAAACTCTAGCAGCTCCAGAGTAAAAGGGCTAGCCAACCTACTAGAACTCAACCGTGCAACTGGGGTGGTCTATCGAGTCATCTATCGGCACCTGCAGGCATGAATGCAGCGCCTCCAGACAATGGGGCATCAATACAAAATAAGGTACCGAGTATGAAAGGTGATAGACTAAATAAGCAAGTATCATAATATACAAAAATCAATCAGGTAAGGAAATCAAAAATAAGATAAGCATACTAACCCGCTACTGAATCTAAACATACAAAATAATCAAACAACAACCTAACCAAGCCCCCATAAGCTCGGCAGGTACAAACAGCAAACAAGACCACCTACCAAGGCCCCCATAAGCCTAGAAGGTGCCAAATACACCCCTATCGGTAGCCCCTTATCTGTGTATGAAGTTACATAGCCCACTTAGGCAACGATATAGCCTCGTAGGTAGCACATATCCCTCTTAGGCAACAACATAGCCCTATACGTAGTCTGCATCCCTCTGATGCATCAATATAGCCCCGTAGATAGCACATAGCCCTCTTCGGCATCAATACAACCATGTATGCAACGCATAGCCCTCTTCGGCATCAATATAGCCCCATAGGCAACACATAGCACTCTTTGGCGTCAATATAGCCCCATAGGCAAGACATAGCCCTCTTAGGCAACAACATAGTCCTCATATCCAACAACATAGCCCTATAGGAAATTCGTAGCTCTGCAGCTAACCACAATAGCCCCAAGGCAATAACAACCAATTGAATAGGCTAAAGGCGAGTAATTTAGCTATGAACAATGTATACGGGTAGTATCTAAGTGGTTCCCAACATAGATCCATTTTGAACAGATTAGGAGTCCCCATAATGAAGAAATATAACCACTCAATCAGCCAACCACTCACAATTATGTCTACGAGTTCACCAACGATAACAACCCTATTTATTGCTCCTAAGCTTTAAGGAAACATGCCGAACAAAGGGAATAGCCTTAACATACCTTTTTCTTTATAGTTTATGCTGAATAATGCCTCTGCCCGCACCACTATAACACTAAAAAAAAAGGAGGGTCAAATCCATCAATAACTAATGACAAGAATTACTACGACAATTCGACAGTCGATACAAATTCCTATCGTAAATTACTATCCAAGGCCTAAGGTATCTCTAAACTGATAAAAGATGGTTCTTACCTTTCTATACATGCTCAAAACACCTGAAAAAACTCAAACCATAGAAAACCCTACTTCCACTACCTCCAAAGAGCTCCACCGCACAAATTCACAATGAAAACTATACCAAACTGACGAGCTCGCAACGTAGGGCAATTTTCATTAAAAAACCAAGAAGAGATCATGAATATTCAAGGATGATTTGAGGAGTAATTCTCTGATTTTTTTGGGTTTCTTACGAGCTGGAATGAGAAAAAAATGAAGAATATGCGATTTTATAAAGTCCTTGAGGAAGGCTACTGACCTTAACACAAACTCACATTTCTCGAACTTAGCAAAGAGTTGTTGGTCCTTGAGGACTTGCAACACAATCCTCAAATGAGCAGCATGCTCACTATCACTCCTTGAGTAAATCAAGATATCATCTATAAACACAATGACAAACATATCAAGGTATTGTCTAAACACCTGATTCATCAAATCCATGAACGCGGCTGGAGCATTAGTCAACCCAAAAGACATCACTAGAAACTCATAGTGCCCATATCTTGTTCGGAAAGCTATTTTCAGAATGTCATCATCCCTTACCTTCAATTTGTGATAGTCCGAACGAAGATCAATCTAAGAGAAATAACTAGCCCCTTGGAGTTGGTCAAACAAATCATCAATTCTCGGGAGAGGATACTTAATCTTGATAGTAACCTTTTTCAATTGGCGGTAGTCAATACACATACGGAGTGACCCGTCTTTCTTTCTAACAAACAAGACCGGAGCACCCCATGGAGAAATACTTGGTCGGATGAAACCCTTATCCAATAAATTTTTCAATTGCTCTTTCAGTTCCTTAAGTTCTAACGGAGCCATTCTATAAGGAGGAATAGAGATAGCTTGCGTATCAGGGAGAAGGTCAATATCGAAGTCTATTTCCCTCTCGGGAGGAACACCGGGTAAATCATCGGGAAACACTTCCAGAAATTCATTAACAACGGGGACTGACCCAAGAGTAGGGGTTTGGGAATTCACATCCCTCACCCTAACAAGATGGTACATGCAACCCTTAGAAATCATCTTTCTAGCTTGTAGATAAGAAACAAATTAACCCTTAAGCGTAGAATTTCCACCTTTCCACTCCAGGATAGGCTAATCTGGAAATTGGAACTTGACAATTCGGGTCCTACAATCAATAGAGGTATAACAAGAATGCAACCAATCCATCCCGAGGATAACATCGAAGTCAAGCATATCAAGCTCTACAAGGTCTAAATGAGTGACTCTATGGAATAAAGAGACGGAACAATTTCTATAGACTCTCTTAGCCACAATAGATTCACCAATAGGAGTAGAGACACAGAATGGATCTAACAACACATCCGGAACAACATCAAACTTCATAGCTACATAAGGCGTCACAAAAGACAACGTAGCACCGGGATCAAGCAAAGCATAAACATCAAAGTGGAAGATTTTCAACATACCAGTAACCACATCTCGAGAACCCTCTTGCCCATGACGGGCCTGAAGAGCATAGAACCGGTTTTGCTTTTGATTTCTGCTAGAACTTGCCGGATTTTAGGGTTGAGCCCTTCGATGATTTTCTCCTCCCTTCTTAGTAGCCAAGGGACAATCCCTTACTTTATGAACCGTCTTACCACATCCAAAACATGCATTTGAATCAGCTAGACGAGTGCCCTTGTGTCTCCTCCCACACTTGGCACAAGTAGGCAATGAGGAGCCACTACCATTTCCTCCTTGAGGCTTAGGGTTAAACACCCTTTCTTTGTTGAACTTAGGAGGGGCATTGGAAGGACCTCGATTAGAGAACCTTTGTCTAGGCTTGAAACGACCATGTCCATCGGACCTTGAATGAGAGAACCCACCACCACCGGTCTTAGCCCTCTTGAAGTCCCTAGACCTTTCCTTGAGCTTCTCCTCCTCTATTTGTTGTGCATGAATCATGAGGCAAGAAATATCCATATCATTAATAAGCATGGCAGGACGACACTCCTTGACCACCATTTAGAACACTCCCAAAACAAATTTGCTCATTCTTGCCCTAGGATCGGCAACCATAGAAGGAGCATATCGAGCCAACCGTGTGAACTTTAAAGCATACTCTTTCACACCCATAGTCCCTTGACTAAGGTTGATGAACTCGAGTACCTTAGCCTCCCTCATCTCAAGGGGAAATAATCTATCGAGGAAAGCACCCTTGAATTTCTCCCACTCCAGAGGACCTTCATCAGCCGCCATCTCACTCTTCCATTGGTTGTACCAAATTTGAACGACACCCTTGAGTTGGTAGGCGGCCAATTCCACCTTTTCCATTGGTGACACTCCCATGATCATCAACACTTTATAAACCTCATCAATCAACTCTTGATGATCTTACTCCACTTTAGAACCATGAAACTCCGGAGGGTTCATCCTGGTGAAGTCCCTCACTCTTGACGCCGTCGTACCCACATTTGGGTTCACGGGAGCCACAACCTCCCTATTGGCTCGAGCCACCACGGCTTGGGCCAACACCTAAAAAGCAGCCCTAAACTCCGTATTGGTTACTTGCTCGGCCAAAGGATCGGCCGGAACTTGAGGGGCTTGAGGAGGAGTTTCTTGCTCTTCACTCTCTCTCGCATTCCTTTGAGTATAAGCTCTTCGAGACGCCATATCCTGAAATGCGTAGGATAGGGATTAGGAGAGAGGGGCATATAGAGTAACACTCTATGCACGACTTAAGGAAAATGAAGAAGTGGAGTTTCCTAATCATCTTGTAGCCTCTCATTCATAAATGTGGCGTGCTTCACACTCATGAACAAGACTCTACTCGACGTGGCTTATGAGACATCCTAGAATCTTTTTAAAGCCTTGTGCTCTGATACCAAGTTTGTCACGACCTAAGGTACCCCCTAGATGTGACATGGTGTACAAGACCCCGAAAGGCCTCATACAAGCCATTTAGCATACATTCATACAAGATAGTAGAAATTAAAGAGTTCAAAAAATAAAATAACAACAGAGTTTAAGAAAACATCAGCGGAAGTCTACATCTCATGTCTCAAGCCATCTAACATAATAGAATAGAAATGAAGGTTTGGGACGCAGCCTAGTACAATATCCTAAAGTATAACGAAAAGCATGAAAACGTAACAAGGTTAGGTCCTCGGACATAGGAGGCCTCACCAAGTCTTCACTATCATTGGAACTGACTAGCCACGAGTGGGATGAGAAGAACCGCCAAGTCCTACATCAATTGAATCAATGTAGGCAAAAGTATGCGTTAGTACAATCAAGTACTAGGTATGATAGCAATGCACAAAGGGCATATAAACCATGCTAGAATGACATATAATCATGACATTTAATGGCCAAGCTAAAACGTGGTAGGACATAAGAAAACATGAAGAATAAACCATGGCCAAGACAAGCTATTCATTTTCCTTTTCTTTACCTTAGATCATCATCATAACACTTGTTCATTAGTTGTGAGGAAATAGCCTTAACCGACATATAAGACCATGTGAGCCATCAACATGGAATTCGGTGTCTGCCCCACACCGAAAAGGGGTGTTCTACTTGCCAAGGTAAGACCAAGAACTTTTTAGCTTATGTGGAACCACTAGCTAGTGTCTATCATAGACCATCACCCTATGGTGGCACATAGGTTATGGGACATGGGTAATCGCCACTTGAAAACTCGAACTAAGCATTCTTCCCACGGATTTATCATAGTTCATTTTATCTGAGGTAGACATGGGTAATCGCCTCTTGTCTACATTAGTCATAAACTCATTATTGGTAGACTTGGGTAATCGCCGCTTTGTCTACATTAGGGTACATGGGTAATCCTCTCTTGTTCTTCTATTAGTCGTGATTTCATTATTTGTAGACATGGGTAATCGCCTCTTGCCTACATTAGGGAACATGGGTAATCGCCTCTTGTTCCTTCATAGAATAGTTCCTTAATCATGGATTCAAGCTTAGTTGAGCAAACCTTTCAACAAGTTATGAATCATTATGTGTGAGAAAACCTTTCACATTCATAGGTTGAGCATTACATGAGAAACTCTTTCACAACTCAACAATTGCACTAACGTATCATAAACTTCATTGAACAAGCATGAGTTTACAAGCTTCATATTTACATAGCTCATCATGCTCTTAACTCATAAATCATGGGTTCATAAGCTTCACCTCAAAACATGCAATTCAATGCAAGCTAATACTTAGAAAGCCATAAATCAAGGCAATTTAGTCATAATTGAGGAAACCCACATAATAGAGGAAAATCATAGATTTTGATTCAACATGCATCTTTTCATAAAATGTCCTCTTTTCATCATTCATAGACTTACATGAAATTCATAGCTTGATAATCATAATCCTTAACTCAATTCACAAAGAGTTCATGCAATTCATCTTTTTTCAATCAACCCACAATCATAAACATAATCATAAATTGGGGGAAACTTAGCATAAGCTCATGGGATTCATCAAGTTGCATGTAAACCACGCTAAATCGTGCACTAGCTTACTTTACCACGCTAGATCGTGCACTATCAACCATAACATCAACAATGGAAATCATAATGAAGAACCCATAAGAATTTTTCAAAACCCTAGATCTCTTGGGCAAGACTAAACCTTGAAAACCTTAAGGAAAAGAGAACCCATTGGAGGGAAGACTCCAAATGGTAAATACTATCATACCTCAATGCCAATGCCTTGAAATAAAAGGAGGATTGATGACCTTGATGAGAACCCAAGATCTCTTCTTCTCCTTCTTGTTCTTCTAGAGAGAGGAATATTTTTGGGAGATGAGAGTTGGAATGAAGGGATTAGGGCTTAGGAAATATAAATAGGGCCAAGGTTAAGGGGCGAAATTGTCTAGTATAAGGAATAAACATTTAGGGAAAAGTCCAAAAAGCCCTTAAATAAAACTGTCGGGGCCAATCGACAGATAGGACCTACAGTCCAGACATCCACTAACGGACCGTCCTACACTTCCGTCAATCGATTAAGAAAGTTCACTTTGGACTGAAAATTTGGCTAAGTCTGGAATGCATCTACGGAACCCATATACGGCCCGTCAACCGAACTACATACCGTCCTGCTATTCCGTAGGTCAAGGTTTAGAAACTTAAAATTCATAAAGCTGGCAGGGCCATCGACGATTCCCATCTATGGCCCGTCACTCCACCTTCGGTCCGTAGATGGCCTCCGTCGTTACTGGCACCAGAAATTTTTTTAAAACTGCATTATTCTTTCTTTTCAAAAACTGGGGTGTTACAATATCTCCCTCTTGGGAACATTCGTCCTCGAATAAGAACTTGGATATCCTTAGAAGGGCGATAGACTCGGACTAACAACCCAACCTAGCATGCAAGCATGTAAATGCACATATCCGAGGAGGAAACATCAACTCCAAGCTAAAGCATGCTTAATAAAAAATTTATGAAGACTTTATGCAACTCATACTCAATGCACATATATCATGTTAGACTCTTCGTGAACATGCATAAATCAAGGAATCATGGAAATCAACTATGACACATGAGACCAAAAGAATGAACCATTAGGAACTAGGTACCTCAACCTAGAGGAGGATCGGAAGGAAAAAAATGAGGATAGCGGGACATCATATCGGCCTCGGCCTCCCAAGTAGCACCATCAACTAATTGATTCCTCTATAGAACTTTCATGGAAGCAATTTCTTTTTTTCTTAACTTCCGGACTTGTCGATCTAGAATCTCAACCGGAACCTCTTCATAAGAAAGGCTATCCTTAATGCCAAGATCTTCTAAAGGCGCTATAGTCAACGGATCGCCAGCACACTTTCTCAACAATGAGACATGGAAAACCGGATGTACTGATGACAACTCATTAGGCAAATCTATCTCATAAGCAATTTTACCAACACGCCTCAAAATCTGATATGGGCCTTCATAACGGGGACTAAGCTTCCCTTTCTTCCCAAATTTCATTACACCCTTTATAGGTAAATTTTTCAAGTAAACCCAATCATCAACATCAAATTCTAATTCTCTCCTTCTAACATTGGCATAAGACTTTTGTCGACTTTGTGCCGTTTTCAGCCTTTCTCTAATAAGCCAAACTTTCTCCATGGCTTCATGCACTAACTCGGGGCCTATCAAAGAAACTTCCCCAATTTCAAACCAACCTATGGGGGATCTACACCTCCTACCAAAGAGAGCTTCAAATGGAGCCATACCAATACTAGAATGATAGCTGTTATTATAAGCAAACTCAATCAAAGGAAAATGATCATCCCAATTACCCTTGAAGTCAATTGTACAAGCTCTCAACATATCTTCCAAAGTTTGGATGGTACGCTCCACTTGCCCATCGATTTGGGGATGAAAGGCCGTGCTAAGTTTAACACGAGTATCGAGGCCCTTTTGGAAAGATTTCCAAAACTGAGAAGTGAACTATGTACTATGATCGGAGATAATGGATAAAGGCACTCCATGCAACCTAACAATCTTCCTTAAGTACAACTTAGCATAATCCTCCGCTGAATAAGAAACCTTGACAGGAATGAAATGGGCTGATTTCGTCATACGATCTACAACCACCCAAATCGAATCATTCTGGCGCCGAGTGCGTGGCAAGGCAACAATAAAGTCCATGTTCACATCTTCCCACTTCCAAGTAGGAATTTCAATATCTTGTGATAGACCTCTCGGTCTTTGGTGTTCAACCTTCACTTGTTGGCAATTAGGACATCTAGACACAAATCCCGCAATATCCTTCTTCATCCCATTCCACCAATAGATCTCCCGCAAGTCACGGTACATCTTGGTAGCTCTCGGGTGAATGGAATAACGGGAACCATGGGCCTCAATCAAGATTTGTCCTCTTAGGTCTTCTATATTAGGGACACATAAATGACCCTGATATCTGAGCACTCCATCTCCCCCTTGGGAGAAAGCCTCAACGGACTTCTTTAGCACCTCTTCTTTCAATCCGACTAGGTTCGGATCAAGATCTTGCTTAGCTTTCACATCCTGCACAAAGGAAGATTCTGAACCATTGTGGACCATAACACCACCTTGGGTGGAATCAACTAATCGCACACCCAAACGGGCCAATCTATGGACATCACAAACTAGTTCCCTTTTACCATCCTCAATATGGGCAACACTACCCATTGACATCCGACTAAGAGCATCTGCCACCACGTTAGCCTTGCCAGGGTGATAGAGGACATTCATGTCATAGTCCTTTAATAGCTCAAGTCACCTCCGTTGGCAAAGATTTAGATCCTTTTGCTTAAATACATATTGCAAACTCTTATGGTCGGTAAAGACGTCAACATGGACACCATACAAGTAATGCCGCCATATCTTTAGAGCAAACGCGACAACTGCTAGCTCCAAATCATGGGTAGGGTAATTCTTTTCATGCACCTTTAGTTGCCTTGAAGCATAAGCAATGAATTTCCCATTTTGCATAAGTATACACCCTAACCCAATTCTGGAAGCATCACAATAGACCACAAACCCATCGGACCCTTCCGGTAGGGTCAACACCGGAGCCGAGGTAAGTCTATCCTTCAACTCTTGAAAACTCGTTTCACACCTTTCGAACCAAGAAAACTTAGCCTTCTTTTGAGTTAAAGTCGTCAATGGTGAAGCAATTGAAGAATCCCCTTCAACAAATCTTCGATAGTAACCGGCTAAACCCAAGAAACTACGAATATCCGAAGGTGATAGAGGTCTAGGCCAATTCTTAACCGCATCTGTCTTCTTAGGATCTACCTCGACACTTTTACCGGAAACAATGTGACCATGAAAGGCTACAGACCTTAACCAAAACTCATGTTTCTCGAACTTAGCAAAGAGTTGTTGGTCCTTGAGGACTTGCAACACAATCCTGAAATGAGCAGCATGCTCACTATCACTCCTTGAGTAAATCAAGATATCATCTATAAACACAATGACGAACATATCAAGGTATTGTCTAAACACCCGATTCATCAAATCCATGAATGCGACCGGATCATTAGTCAACCCAAAAGACATCACTAGAAACTCATAGTGCCCATATCTTGTCCGAAAAGCTATTTTCGGAATGTCATCATCCCTTAGCTTCAATTGGTGATAGCCCGAGCGAAGATCAATCTTAGAGAAAAAACTAGCCCCTTGGAGTTGGTCAAACAAATCATCAATTCTCGGGAGAGGATACTTATTCTTGATAGTAACCTTTTTCAATTGGCGGTAGTCAATACACATACGGAGTGACCCGTCTTTCTTTCTAACAAACAAGACCGGAGCACCCCATGGAGAAATACTTGGTCGGATGAAACCCTTATCCAATAAATTTTTCAATTGCTCTTTCAGTTCCTTAAGTTCTGACGGAGCCATTCTATAAGGAGGAATAGAGATAGCTTGCGTATCGGGGAGAAGGTCAATACCGAAGTCTATTTCCCTCTCAGGAGGAACACCAGGTAAAACATCGGGAAACACTTCCAAAAATTCATCAACAACGGGGACTGACCCAAGAGTAGGGGTTTCAGAATTCACATCCCTCACCCTAACAAGATGGTACATGCAACCCTTAGAAATCATTTTTCTAGCTTGTAGATAAGAAACAAATTGACCCTTAAACGTAGAATTTCCACCTTTCCACTCCAGAATAGGCTCATCTAGAAATTTGAACTTGATCATTTGGGTCCTACAATCAATAGAGGCATAACAAGAATGCAACCAATCCATCCCAATGATAACATCGAAGTCTAGCATATCAAGCTCTACAAGGTCCACATGAGTGACTCTATGGAATAAAGAGACGGAACAATTTCTATAGACTCTCTTAGCCACAATAGATTCACCAATAGGAGTAGAGACACATAATGGATCTAACAACACATCCGGAACAACATCAAACTTCATAGCTACATAAGGTGTCACAAAAGACAACATAGCACCGGGATAAAGCAAAGCATAAACATCAAAGTGGAAGATTTTCAATATAATGGTAACCACATCTGGAGAACCCTCTTGCTCATGATGGGCCTGAAGTGCATAGAACCGGTTTTGCTTTTGATTTCCGCTAGAACTTGTCGAATTTTGGGGTTGAGCCCTTCGATGATTTTCTCCTCCCTTCATAGTAGCCAAGGGACAATCCCTTACTTTATGACCCATCTTACCACATCCAAAACATGCATTTGAACCGGCTAGACAAGTACCCTTGTGTCTCCTCCCACACTTGGCACAAGTAGGCAATGAGGAGCCACTACCATTTCCTTCTTGAGGCTTAGGGTTAAACACCCTTTCTTTGTTGAACTTATGAGGGGCATTGGAAGGACTTTGATTAGAGAACTTTTGTCTAGGCTTGGGACGACCATGTCCATCGGACCTTGAATGAGAGAACCCACCATCACCGATCTTAGCCCTCTTGAAGTCCCTAGACCTTTCCTTGAGCTTCTCCTTCTCTATTTGTTGTGCATGAATCATGAGGCGAGAAATATCCATATCATTAATAAGCATGGTGGAACGACACTCCTGAAACAAATTTGCTCATTCTTGCCCTAGGATCAGCAACCATAGAAGGAGCATATCGAGCCAACTGTGTGAACTTCAAAGCATACTCTTTCAAATCCATACTCCTTTGACTAAAGTTGATGAACTCGAGTACCTTAACCTCCCTCATCTCAAGGGGAAATAATCTATCGAGGAAAGCACCCTTGAATTTCTCCCACTCCAGAGGACCTTCATCAGCCGCAATCTCACTCTTCCATTGGTTGTACCAAATTTGAGCGACACCCTTGAGTTGGTAGGCGGCCAATTCCACCTTTTCCATTGGTGACACTCCCATGATCATCAACACTTTATAAACCTCATCAATAAACTCTTGATGATCTTACTCCACTTTAGAACCGCGAAACTCTGGAGGGTTCATCCTGGTGAAGTCCCTCACTCTTGACGCCGTTGTACCCACATTTGGGTTCACGGGAGCCACAACCTCCCTATTGGCTCGAGCCACCACGGCTTGGGCCAACACCTAAAAAGCAGCCCTGAACTCCGTATTGGTTAGTTGCTCGGCCAAAGGATCGGCCAGAACTTGAGGGGCTTGAGGAGGAGTTTCTTTCTCTTCATTCTCTCTCGCATTCCTTCAAGTATAAGCTCTTCGAGACGCCATATCCTGAAACGCGTAGGATAGGGATTAGGAGAGAGGGGCATATAGAGTAACACTCTATGCACGACTTAAGGATAATGAAGAAGTGGAGTTTCCTAATCATCTTGTAGCCTCTCATTCATAAATGTGGCGCGCTTCACACTCATGAACAAGACTCTACTCGACGTGGCTTATGAGACATCCTAGAATCTTTCTAAAACCTTGTGCTCTGATACCAAGTTTGTCACAACCTAAGGTACCCCCTAGATGTGACATGGCTTACAAGACCCCGAAAGGTCTCATACTAGCCATTTAGATACATTCATACAAGATAGTAGAAATTAAAGAGTCCAAAAGATAAAATCAAAATAGAGTTTAAGAAAACATCAGCGGAAGTCTACATCTCATGTCTCAAGCCATCTAAAATAATAGAATAGAAATGAAGGTTTGGGACGCAGCCAGTACAATATCCAAAAATATAACGGAAAGCATGAAAACGTAACAAGGTTAGGTCCTCGGAAATGGGAGGCCTCACCAAGTCTTCACTATCACTGGAACTGACTAGCCACGAGTGGCATGAGAAGAACTGCCAAGTCCTACATCAATAGAGTCAATGTAGGCAAAAGTATGCGTTAGTACAATCAAGTACCAAGAATGATAGCAATGCACAAAGGGTATATAAACCATGCTAGAATGACATATAATCATGACATGTAATGGCCAAGCTAAAACGTGATAGGACATAAGAAAACATGAAGCATAAACCATGGCCAAGACAAGCTATTCATCTTTCATTTAGTTTACCTTATATCATCATCATAACACTTGTTCATTAGTTGTGAGGAAATAGCCTTAACCGACATATAAGACCATGTGAGCCATCAACATGGAATCTGGTGTCTGCCCCACACCGAAAAGGGATGTTCTACTTGCCAAGGAAAGATCATGAACTTTTTAGCTTCTGTGGATCCACTAGCTAGTGTCTATCATAGACCATCACCCTATGGTGGCACATAGGTTATGTGACATGGTTAATCACCACTTGTCCACTCGGTACTAAGCATACTTTCCACGAATTTATCATAGTTCATTTTATCTTACGTAGACATGGGTAATCGCCTCTTGTCTACATTAGTCATAAACTCATTATTGGTAGACTTGGGTAATCGCCGCTTTGTCTACATTAGGGTACATGGATAATCGCCTCTTGTCCTTTCATTCATTAGAATAGCTCCTTAAGAACGTGGGTAATCGCCTCTTGTTCTTCTATTAGTCGTGATTTCATTATTAGTAGACATGGGTAATCGCCTCTTGCCTACATTAGGGAACATGGGTAATCGCCTCTTGTTCCTTCATAGAATATCTCCTTAATCATGGATTCAAGCTTAGTTGAGAAAACCTTTCAACAAGTTATGAATCATTACGTGTGAGAAAACCTTTCACATTCATAGGTTGAGCATTACATG
Source organism: Solanum appendiculatum (assembly GCA_018342035.1). NCBI lineage: Eukaryota > Viridiplantae > Streptophyta > Magnoliopsida > Solanales > Solanaceae > Solanum > Solanum appendiculatum. The sequence continues at coordinate 29,783 of JAGDQO010001244.1, read as the reverse complement.
AGAAACCCTTTCACAACTCAACAATTGCACTAACATGTCATAAACTTCATTGAACATGCATGAGTTCACAAGCTTCATATTTACATAGCTCATCATGCTCTTAACTCATAAATCATGGGTTCATAAGCTTCACCTCAAAACATGCAATTCAATGCAAGCTAATACTTAGAAAGCCATAAATCAAGGTAATTTAGTCATAATTGATGGAACCCACATAATAGAGGAAAATCATAGATTTTGATTCAACTTGCATCTTTTCATAAAATGTCCTCTTTTTATCATTCATAGTCTAACATGAAATTCATAGCTTGATAATCATAATCCTTAACTCAATTCACAAAGAGTTCATGCAATTCATCTTTTGTCAATCAACCCACAATCATAAACGTAATCATAAATTGGGGGAAACTTAGCATAAGCTCATGGGATTCATCAAGTTGCATGTAAACCACGCTAAATCGTGCACTAGCTTACTTTACCACGCTAGATCGTTCACTATCAACCATAACATCAACAATGGAAAGCAGAATGAAGAACCCATAAGAATTTGTCAAAACCCTAGCTCTCTTGGGCAAGACTAAACCTTGAAAACCTTAAGGAAAAGAGAACCCATTGGAGGGAAGACTCCAAATGGTAAATACTATCATACCTCAATGCCAATGCCTTGAAATAAAAGGAGGATTGATGACCTTGATGAGAACCCTAGCTCTCTTCTTCTCCTTCTTGTTCTTCTAGAGAGAGGAATATTTTTGGGAGTTGAGAGTTGGAATGAAGGGATTAGGGCTTAGGAAATATAAATAGGGCCAAGGTTAAGGGGCAAAATCATCTAGTATAAGGAATAAACATTTAGGTAAAAGTCCAAAAAGCCCTTAAATAAAACTGTTGGGGCCAATCGACAGATAGGAGCTACGGTCGATACATCCACTGACGGACCGTCCTGCACTTTCGTCAATTGATTCCGAAAGTTCACTTTGGACTGAAAATTTGGCTAAGTCTGAAAGGCATCTACGGAACCCATCTACGGCCCGTCAACCGAACTATGAACCGTCATGCTATTCCGTAGGTCAAGGTTCAGATACTCAAAATTTATAAAGCTGGCAGGGCCATCGACGGTTCCCATCTACGGCCCGTCACTCCACCTACTGTCTGTAGATGGCCTCCGTCGTCACTGGCACCAGAAAAAATTTTAAAACTGCATTTTTCTTTCTTTTCAAAAACTGGGGTGTTACACTCTAATTCTTTATAGATATGGAGAAAACCTCCTTGACACTTGAACTAAATTTAAGAGAAATCTTTAAAAAGGAACTTGCGAAAACTTTGTCAAGTTTTATTACTAAACTCGCTTAACTTCAAAAATTAAGATACGACCCTTAAGTAATAAAAATATGACATACCACATCATTACTAATTTATTTATCACTCTTCATTTTTCCACGAAGATACGATTTAAGTTCGAGTTTTGAAAAGTTTGGGTGTTACAGCAATCAACAATAATCACATATATTTGTAATTAATGTGGCTGCACATTCCTAAAGGGGATAGATGAATGTGTTCAATTAGACACTAAATCACCATGACAGATACCCGATGTAACACCTCAGAAGTTGGAAGGATGAGAAAGGAAAGAAAAGTGCAGAAATTCTCTGAAGTAGTGGTCTATGAGACAGACCTATGGCCCGTAGGAATTCCAATGAGCCATATGAATGAAATCGTAGGACCTAGAATGGAGTTTTGGAAAATTAAGCTTATGAAGTTTGACCTAAGAATGAACAGGACAAAATGTAGGAAAGATGATGAGTCGTAGATGGCATCTATAAAAGTTGGGTTCTGTGGATAGGGTCTATGGGCCATAGAAAATTCAATATATCGTAGAAAGTTCTTGTAGGGAATAATTGAATTTTTGGGTTTCTGAAGTTGGTTCTACAGTTAACTAGGACGGGCCGTTTTAATTTTTATGAGTCGTACGTCATAACCGTAAGGCTGCCCGATAGTTATTTCTTAAGGGTATTTGTGTCTTTTCATATGCATCTAATACCTATACTATGTAGTTTTAACCCTTATTTTATTTCCTATAACTGCTCTTCCACCCCTAAAATAACTCCAACTCCCTCATTCACTAAAATCCCCAAATCCCATCTACATTCATCTTCCCTAATTCTCTCTCAAGGTCAAGAAGAAGAAGCTAGGGTTTCCAAGTTAAGTCTCCAATTCCTCTATTACTTTTGGGCTTTTAATAGCACGGTATGTAGGGCTTTATCAATGAGTTCCATTTACCCATTGAGCCTCAAGCTTTCTTCGTTCTCCAAGTCAAACTTCAACCAAATTGATTAGGTTTTATCCAATTCATCATGGGTTTTATTTGTGTTGATTCAAATGCTTGAATTTGATCTTATTTTGATTGTTTTGACTCAATTATATGCTTTTCAATTGAAATCACATGAACCCATACATTGATCATGATTTTGACTATGAACTCTTAAAGGCATGAATTGATGATGAAGGAATTATGAACTTATGAATGATGTTTTCATGAAGTTATGCATGATTTATGAAAATGAATATTTTATTATCTATGTTGCTTTAAGATGAGCATCAATTAAATTGTGAAAGGTTTTCTCACATTAAGAAATCATGATTGGTGAAAGGCTTTCTCACACATGGTTTAAGGAGCTACTCTATGATGTTTTTAGCTTGGATTAATAACTTAGTTGTGCTTTTTCTGAATGATAATATGTTTATGTGTATGACTAATTTTGTTGGGATTTTTTCTTAGCACCGAGAGGATATTGATATGGAGGCTCTCCCGTTAGTAGAGGCCGGGTCTCTAGTAGCAATATTTTTATCCCTAACTACGTGCTGTTGTAGGTTAATCATAAGAGATTTAACAAGTGGATTCACCTAAGGTAGAAGTTTAAGGTCTTTGCCTTGGCAAGCAAGTACATCTCTTTTTGGTGTGGGAGCAAGACACTGAATTCTACATTATTGCTCACGTGGTCTATATCAGTTAATAGTAAATATCCCACAAAATGAACTAAGTTGTTCTTGAAGGTTTCATGAAGTTTTACTTATGATTTTAAGATGCATTGACCATGTCCATGATTTATGATGTCTCTTTAAAGGTTTTACTTTGTTTAGCTTGGTCATGCATGTCACATTTTTGATTATGTCATCTTATGATTATGTTTCATGATTTTTTGCATATCCCTCATACTTAGTACATTCCATGTACTATTGTATACTTGTTCCTACATTGTTTCACTAATATAGGGTTCGGCGATCTTCCTCCTCCCGTTCGTAGCTAATGGATTGCTTAGTAGATCAAAGAGTTTGGCGAGTCCTTATGTTCCGAGGACTATTATACCTTTACTTGTTTTCATATGTTTTAGTTTTTAAACATTGTACATGGTGTATGGGTTACGTACCAAATACTCTTAATGTATTAGATTGGCTTGTCAAGAATATGTTAGACTTTCACTTTTATGTCAAACTAATCTATTAATATGAGATTTCCTACTTTGTCTATTATATTATGTATATGCATGTCAAGTGTCTTGTGTAGGGCCTTTAGGGGGTGTACTTTGGGTCATCACAAACTTTGTGTTAGAGCCAGGTTTTAGAAAAGGTCTTAGAATGTCTGACAAGCCGCATTGAGTAGAGTCTTGTTTATGAGTATGAATCATGCCACATTTATGAATAGGAGGCTACAAAGCGTTTAAGAAATGTAACCTCTTTTATTACTCTAAAAGTCATACCATAGAGTCTATCTCTATAAAGATCCTTTTCCTAAATCATGTTTGATCCTTTTCAGGATATGGCCCCTCGAAGAGCTTATGTGAGAAGGAATGCGGGTGAGAATGTGGAGCCCAAGGTTCCCTAAGTTCTGATTGACCCTTTGGCTGAGCAAGTGACTCATGCTGAATTTTGAGCCACTTTCCAAGTATTGGCTCAAGCTATGACGACCCACGCAAATAGAGAAGCCGTTGCTCTGGTGAACCCAAATGTGGGTACGGTGGTGACAAGGGTAAGAGACTTCACTAGGATGAATCCTCTGGAGTTCCATGGTTCCAAGGTTGATGAGGATCCTCAAGAGTTCATTGATGAGGTGTATAAGATAGTGGGAAATATGGGATTGTCTACGGTGGAGAAAGCGGAATTGGCCACTTATCAATTTAAAGGTGTTTCTCAAGTTTGGTTCAACATATGGAAGGAAGAGAGGGCGGTTGATATGGGTCCTCTTGATTGGGAGAAATTCAATGGAGCTTTTCTTGATCGTTTCTTTCCTCTTGAAATGAGAGAAGTGAAGGTGCTTGAGTTCAGTAATCTCTTTCAAGGCAATATGAGTGTGAATGAGTATTCTTTGAAGTTTACTCAACTGGCTAAGTATGCTCCAGCAATGGTTGTTGACTCAAGGGCAAGGATGAGTAAGTTTGTGTCGGGTGTTTATGAGTTGGTTGTCAAAGAGTGTTGTACTGCCATGTTGATTAAGAGATGGATATCTCTCGTTTGATGATACATGCCCAAAAAATTATAAAGGAGAAGCTTAAGGAAAGGGAAAGAGATTCCAAGAGGGCAAGGACCGGCAATGGTGACTTTTCTTATTTAAGGTCTGGCGGACAAGATCATTCTAAGTTTTGGCAAAAGTTTTCCGGTCAAGGATCTTCAAGTGCTCCGACTCCTAAGTTCAACAAGGATAGGGTGTCTAACCCTAAGCCTCAAGGAAGTGGTGGTAATGGATCTTATATTCCCATTTGCTCTAGGTGTGGTAAGAAATATGATGGCAAGTATTTGGCCAACATGGATGTTTGCTTTAATTGTGGAAAGAGTTCTCATAAAATTAGAGATTGTCCATTGCTTTCTACTAAGGGAAGGGAAGGTAGGTAAGCTCCACCTAGTGGTTCCGATTTGACTATCCCGAAGTGTCACGACCTAAAGTACACCCTAGACATTACATGGCGTATAAGACCCCGAGAGGCCCCACACAAGCCACTTAGCATACATCATACAAGATAATATAATTCAAGGGGAGCTTAAAACAATATTTCATATAAAAGAGTTTGATCTAAAGCGGAAGTCTAAGCATAAGTCTCAATAAGCCATCTACTACATCAATAAAATGAATCTAGGACGTAACCCATACAAAGTTCAAAAACTAAAAGGTACATAAAGCTATAAATGTGAGATCGTCCTCGAAGTATGAGGACTTATCAAGCCTTCAAGTCTCAAAAGCAAATACTAGCCATGAATGGAGGGAGAAGCGTCAGATCCTACATTAGTGAAACAATGTAGGAAAAAGTATGCGTTAGTACATGGAATGTACCAAGTATGATAGCAATGCATAAGAGTTATAAAATCATGTTAAAAAGGGACTTTATATAACATGCAATGACCAAGCTAATTCACAAACTAACTTGTTAGAAAACATAAGCATAATCATGGTCAATGCAAGCTAGACATCTTTAAAACACAATTAAGATACCTTTAGAAAGTAACCTTAGTTCGTTATTGTGGGAAGTTAGCCTTAACTGACATAGACCATGTGAGCTATAACATGGAATCCGGTGTCTATCCCACACCGAAAATAGGTTGTCCTAGTTGCCAAGATAAGGACCATGAGTCTGAGCTAAAGTAGATCCACTAGCTAATGTCTATCTAAGACAATCATCCTATGGTGGCACATAGATTATGGGACATGGGTAATCGCCGCTTGTCCACTCAGTGCTAAGCATAAATCCCACGGAATAGTCATTAATCATATTTATCTTATTATCCATGGAAAGGCACAAATTTAATAACCAATCCAAGCTAGAGTTTATTAGAATAGCCCCTTAGTCATTGACTCAACTTAGGTGGGAAAACCTTTCAACCTTATGAATCCTTTATGTGAGAAACCCCTTTCACAATCATGCTTTGAGTATTATGTGAGAAATCCTTTCACAACAACAACATCGATGCTTCACTCTCAAAGCAACCTCAAATCAATTATATCATCTTCATGAGAAAAGATGCATATCTTCATAAATTCATCTTTCATAGTTCAAAAGCCTCATCATAAGTTCATAGTCTTAGAAATAAAAGATCATGCATCCGTTCATGTGAATTTGAATTGAAATCGTGTAATTATGTCAATTTATGCATAAAAAGACATAAAACAACCAATTAGATCATAATTGAAAAGAACCCATGAGATTGAATAAAACTCTAACTTCAATTGGAGATTCTAACTTGTAAAAATTGGAGAATTTAGGAACCCTATGGAGGAAAGGACTCCATAGGTGAATACTATCATACCTTGATGTTAAAAGCCCACAATCAATGGTGAATTTGGAGGCTTTAGTGAGAGACATTTTGGGGGAAAACTTGGAGGGATTTGGGAGGATTTGAAGAATGATCTAGAGTAGTTAAATTTTAGGCTTCGAAGACTTATATAGGGTCTAGGATTATGATCAAAATGACCTAGCTTAGGCATAAATCAATTAGGGAAAAGACTAAAAAGCCCTTAAATTTTAACTAAGTCTGGGAGTAACCTACGAGATTTATCTACGACTCGTACATGGAACGACAAGCCATCCTGGCAAACTCTCAAAGGGGTTCTAAGACTTGATTTTTGAAATATTTTCCCCACCACATACGGATGCCACCTATGGTCCGTAGATGGTTCCACCAACCGTAGGTCATTCCTGCAATTCAAATCTACATTTTCCCTCCTTTCCAAGTCTAAGGTGTAACAATATCTCTCCCTAGGAAACATTCATCCTCAAATGGAACTCAAGGCATCATAAGAAGGGTAGGAACAAGATCTAACAGCCCAACAAGGATGCAACTCATCGAAATGGACAATACCAAGGAGGAACATCAACTCTAAGCGAACTTATTCAAAACATCATTTCATAAGGTATCTATGTTAGTCATGCTCAAATGTACATAATCATGAAGAAATCTATCTTAGCTAAATCAAAATCTCAAAAGCAAGTTTTCATGGGCATGCATGCATGAGGAAACATGAAAATGACTAAGACATGAAGACGGACCATGAGGAACTAAATACCTTAAGCTAATGTAGGATCGGAGGGAAAGAGATGGGGGTAACGGGATATCATATCGGCCTCGGCCTCCCATGTAGCACCCTCAAATCTTTGATTCCTCCATAAAACCTTTACGAATGCAACTTCCTTATTCCTCAACCTCGTAACTTGCCGGTACAAAATTTCAACTGGGACCTCTTCATAAGAAAGACTCTCTTTTACACCAAGACTCTCCAATGGCACTATAGATGTCGGATCACCAACACATTTATTCAATAAGGAGACATGGAAAACTAGATGAATCGATGCCAAATCATTAGGCAAATCAAGTTCATAAGCAACTTTACCAATTCGCCTCAAAATCTGATACGGGCCATATAACGGGGACTAGGCTTCCTGTTCTTTCCAAACCTCATTACACCTTTCATGGGTGAACTTTTCAAGTAGACCCAATCGTTAACATCAAATTCTAGATCTCTTCTTCTAACATTGGCATAGGACTTTTATCGACTTTGAGCCATTTTCAACCTTTCTCTAATAAGCCAAACTTTCTCCATAGCCTCATGTACCAACTCGGGACCTATCAAAGCAACTTCACCAACTTCAAACCAACCTATAAGAGATCTACACCTCATACCATAAAGAGCCTCAAATGGAGCCATACCAATACTTGAATGATAGCGATTATTATAAGCGAACTCAATCAAAGGCAAATGATCATCCCAATTACCCTTGAAGTCAATCACACAAGCTCTCAACATATCTTCCAGAGTTTGGATAGTACGCTCTGCTTGCCCATCGTCTTAAGGATGAAAGGCCGTGCTAAGCTTAACATGAGTACCAAGGCCCTTTTGGAAAGATTTCCAAAATTGAGAAGTGAATTGGGTACCACAATCGGATATAATAGATAGGGGCACTCCATGCAGCCTAACCATCTCCTTTAAGTACAACTTAGCATAGTCTTCCACCTAGTAAGAAACCTTGATGGGAATGAAATGAGTCGATTTCGTCATACGATCAACAATAGCCCAAATTGAGTCATGTTGTCACCGGTTGTATGGTAAACCAACAATAAAGTCCATATTCAAATCTTTCCACTTCCAAGTAGGTATGCTAATATCTTGGGACAAACCTCTCGGCTTTTGATGCTCAACTTTCACTTGTTGACAATGTGGACACTTAGCCACAAATTCCGCAGTATACTTCTTCATCCCATTCGACCAATACACTTCCTGCAAATCACAATACATCTTGGTGGCTCCGAGTGAATGGAATATCTAGAACTATGGGCTTTTGATAAAATCTGTTGCCTCTAATCATCAACGTTGGGAACACACAAACGACGTTGATATCGAAGCACACCATCTCCCATTGGAAGAAAGCCTCAACGAACTTTTTAAGCACCGCTTCCTTCAATTCCATCAAGATCGGGTCAAGAACTTACTTTGCCTTTACATCTGACACAAAAGACGATTCTGAGCCATTATGAACCATAACACCACCTTAAGTAGAATCAACCAACTGAACACCCAACTAGGCCAATCGATGAACACAATCACAAACATATCTAGGTATTGTCTAAACACCCTATTCATCAAATCCATAAATGCGGCCAGAGAATTTGTCAAACCAAACGACATTACCAAGAACTCATAGTGACCATATCGAGTTCGGAAAGTCATCTTTGGAATGTCATCTTCCTTCATCCTTAATTGGTGGTAACCTAACCGAAGGTAAGTCTTAGAGAAGTAGCTCGCTCCTTGGAGTTGGTCAAACAAATTATCTATCCTTGGAAGGGGGTACTTATTCTTAATGGTAACCTTATTCAATTGATGATAGTCAATACACATACGAAGTGAACCATCTTTCTTCTGAACAAATAAAACTGGGCACCCCATGGAGAGATACTCGGTCAGATGAAACCCTTATCCAATAAATCTTCAATTGCTCCTTTAATTCCTTAAGTTTTGCCGGAGTCATTTGGTAAAGAGGAACAAAAATAGGGTGCGTATTCGAGAGAAGGTCAATACCAATGTCTATTTCCCTTTCGGGAGGAACACCAGGTAAATCATCGAGAAACACTTCCAAAAACTCATTAAAAACAGGGATCGACTCAAAGATAGGGGTTTTAGAATCCATATTCCTAACCTGAACAAGATGGTATATGCAACCCTTAGAAATCATCATTCTAGCTTTAAGGCAAGAAACAAACCGACTCTTAGACATAGAATTTCCCCCTTTCCACTCTAGAATGGGTTCGCTTGGAAACTAAAACTTGACCACTCAGGTTTTATAATCAATAGAAGCATAACATGAATGCAACCAATCCATCCCAAGAATAACATCGAAATCTAACATATCAAACTCTACAAGATCAACATGAGTGACTCTATGGGATAAGGAGACAATCTCTATAGACTCTTTTAGCCACCATAGATTCACCAATAGGTGTAGAGATAGAAAAATGGTCTAACAACACAACTGGAAGAATATCAAGCCTCATAGCCACATATGGCATCACAAATGATAAGGTAGCATCGGGATCAAGCAAAGCATAAACATTAAGATTATAGACTTTCAACATACCGGTAACCACATCGGGAGAACCCTCTTGCTCATGACGAGTTTGAAGTGCATAAAATCTGTTTTGCTTCTGACTCCCACTAGAACCTTACAAAGAATAAGGTTGAGCCCATTGACGCTTATCTCCTTCATTCGTAGCAATGGAGGGACAATCTCTTATCTTATGTTCCATATTGCCACAGCCAAAACATGCATTGGAACTGGCTAGACATTTACCCTCATGCTTTCTTCCACATCTAGCACAAGTAGACAATGAAGATCCACCAGCATCCCATCCTTAAGGCTTAGGGTTAGACATCCTTTCCTTGTTGAACTTAGGAGCCAGAGAATTGGAGGAACCTTAATCGGAAAACCTTTGTCAGAATTTAGAATAACCATGTCCATCGGACCTCGAGTGTGAAAAGTCACCACCACCGGTCTTGACCCTTTTTGCCTCCCTTAATTTTTCCTTAAGCTTCTCCTCTTCGATTTGTTGAGCATGAACCATTAGGCAAGAAATGTCCATTTCATTGATAAGTATGGCGGTATGATATTCTTTAACCACCATCTCGGACACTCCCAAAACAAACTTACTCATTCTAGCCCTAGGATCGGCAACCATAGTAGGAGCATACCTAGAAAATTGCGTGAATTTCAAAGCATACTCTTTCACACTCATGTTTCCTTGACGAAGGTTAATGAAATAAAGTACCTTAGCCTTCCTCATCTCAAGGGGAAAGAACCTATCAAGGAAAGCAACCTTAAACTTTTTCCAATAAAGAGGACCCGCATCAACCACCCTCTCTTCCTTTCATTGGTTGAACCAAACTTGAGCAACACCCTTAAGTTGATAAGCATCCAATTCCGCCTTTTCCACCGGTGTCACACCCACGATCATCAAAACCTTGTATACCTCATCAATGATCTCTTGAGGATCTTTCTAAACCTTGAAACCATGAAACTCTAGAGGATTCATCCTAGTGAAGTCCCTCACTCTAGCTGCTGCCGTACCTACTTTGCGTTCACGGGGACCACAACCTCCCTATTGGCTTGAGCCGTCATGGCTTGGGCCAATACTTGGAAAGCAGCCCTAAACTCCGTATTAGTCACTTGCTCGGCCAAAGGGTCGACCGAAACTTGAGGAGCTTCTCATTCCATATTCTCTCCCGCATTCCTTCTAGCATACGCCCTTCGAGTGGCCATATCTTAAAAAACATTGAATAGGGATCAAGAGAGAGACATGTAGAGTTACACTTTATCGCATGACTTTAGAATGATAAAAAAAGTGGAATTTTCTAATCATCTTATAGCCTCTCATTCATAAATATGGTGCGCTTCACACTCATGAACAAGACTCTACTCAACGTGGCTTATGAGACATCCTAGGACCTTTCTAAACGTTGTGCTCTGGATACAAAGTTTGTCACGACCTAAAGTAACCCTAGACGTGACATGGCGTATAGGACCCTGAGAGGTCCCACACAAGCCACATAGCATACATCACACAAAATAATAGAATTCAAGGGGAGTTTAAAACAACATTTCATATAAAAGAGTTTGATCAAAAGTTGAAGTCTAAGCATAAGTCTCAATAAGCCATCTACTACATCAATAGAATGAATATGGGACGTAACCCATACAAAGTTCAAAAACTAAAGGGACATAAAGCTATAAATGTGAAATCGTCCTCGAAGTATGAGGACTCACTAAGCCTTCAAGTATCTAATGTAAACACTAGCCACCAATGGAGGGAGAAGCGTCAAATCCTACATTAGTGAAGCAATATAGGCAAAAGTATGAGTTAGTACATGGAATGTACCAAGTATGATAGCAATGGATAAGAGTTATAAAATCATGCTAACAAGGGACTTTATATGACATACGATGAACTAGCTACTTCACAAAATAACTTGTTAGAAAATATAAGCATAATCATGGTCAATGTAAGCTAAACATCTTTAAAACACAATTAAGATACTTTTAGAAAGTACCTTAGTTCATTGTTGTGAAAAGTTAGCCTTAACCGATATAGATCATGTGAGCTATAGCATGGAATCCGGTGTCTATCCCACACCGAAAAGAGATTGTCCTACTTTCTAAGCTAAGGACCATGATTCTGAGCTAAAGTGGATCCACTAGCTAATGTCTATCTAAGACAATCATCCTATTGTGGCACATAGTTTATGGGAAATGAATTATCGTCGCTTGTCCACTCGGTGCTAAGCATAAATCTCATGGAATAGTCATTAATCATATTTATCTTATTATCCATGGAAAGACACAAATTTAATAACCAATCCAAGCTAGAGTTCATTAGAATAGCCCCTTAGTCATTGACTCAACTTAGATGAGAAAACCTTTCAACCTTATGATTCCTTTATGTGAGACACCCTTTTCACAATCATGCGTTGTGTAGTATGTGAGAAATCTTTTCACAACAACAACAACATTGATGCTTCACTCTCAAAGCAAACCTCAAATCAATTATATCATCTTCATGAGAAAATGTGCATATATTCATAAATTCATCTTTCATAGTTCAAAAGCCTCATCATGAGTTCATAGTCTTAGAAATCATAGGTCATGCATGGATTCATGTGAATTTGACTTGAAAACATGTAATTATCTCAATTTATGCATAAAATTACATAAAACAACCAATTAGATCATAATTGAAAAGAACCCATGAGATTGAGTAAAACCCTAACTTCAATTGGAGATTCTAACTTGTAAAAATTAGAGAATTTAGGAACCCTATGGAGGAAAGGACTCCATAGGTGAATACTATCATACCACTATGTCAAAAGCCCACAATCAATGGTGAATTTGGAGGCTTGATCTTGAAACCCTAGTCTTCTTCTTCAAGCTTTAGAGCCATAAATTTTAGGGGAAAACTTAGAGGGATTTGGGAGGATTTGAAGAATGATCTAGAGTAGTTAAATTTTAGGCTTAGAAGACTTATATAGGGTCTAGGATTAGGATCAAAATTACCTAGCTTAGGCATTAATAAATTAGGGAAAAGACCAAAAAGCCTTTTAAATTTAACTAAGTTTGGAAGTAACCTACGAGACCTATCTATGACTCGTACATGGAATGGCGGGCCTTCTTGGCAAACCATCCTATCTTAGGCATTAATAAATTAGGAGAAATACCAACAAGCCCTTAAATATTATCTGGCGGACTCAACCTATGGCTTGGACCGACGGATCGTAGAAAGATTCATAAGCCAATATTTTTGGACCTTCAATTGACGGAACCCATGTACAGTTCATACTTCTACCTACGGATTGTACATGGCCACTGTAGATCCCAACTTGAGGCGTTAAAGTTTAACTAAGTCTGGGAGTAACCTATAAGACCTATCTACGACTTGTACATGGAACGAAGGGCTATCCTGGAAAACCATCAAAGGGGTTCTGGGACTTGATTTTTGAAAAAATTATTCCCCACCACCTATGGATGCCACCTATGGTCCATAGATAGTTCCACCAACCATAAGTGGGAGCCGTTGGTCATACCTGTAACCCAAAATCTGCATTTATCCATCTTTCCAAGTCCGAGGTGTTACACGAAGCAAAATAGATTCTATGCTTTTCAAACTCGACAGGATCACAAGTGTTCTCCGGATGTGGTGACCGGTATGTTGAAAGTCCTTCATTTTGATGTGTATGCTTTGCTTGATTCGGGTGCTACATTATCCTTTGTTACTACTTATGTGGCCATGATATTTGATGTTGGTCCTGAAATATTTTCTAATCCCTTTCATGTCTCTACTCCCATCGGTGATTCTATTGTTGCTAAGAGAGTTTATAGAAATTGTCCTATTTCTATTTTTTGTAGAGTCACTCATGTTGGTCTTGTAGAGCTTGATATGTTATATTTTGACATTATTCTCACGATGGATTGACTCCATGGATGTTATGCTTCAATAGATTGTAGGATCCGATTGGTCACATTCAAGGTTCCAAATGAACCTGTCATGTCATGGGAAGGGGGAAATTATATGCCTAAGGGTCAGTTTATTTCTTGTCTAAAAGCTAGAAGAATGATTTCTAAGGGTTGCATTTATCATCTTGTCTGGATTAGGTATATAGATTCTGAAGCCCTACTCTTTAGTCAGTCCCGGATGTAAATGAGTTTCCAAAAGTGTTTCCCGATGATCTTCCCGGTATTTCTCATGAAAGGGAAATAGGCTTCGGTATTGACCTTCTTTTAGATACACATCATATCTCTATTCCTCCCTATCATATGGCCCAAGTAGAACTTAAGGAGTTAAAAGATCAATTGAATGATTTGTTGGATAAGGGTTTTATTAGACCAAGTATCTCTCCATGGGGTGCTCTGGTGTTGTTTGTCCAAAAGAAGGATGGTTCTCTCTGAATGTGCATTGACTATAGGCAATAAAGTTACCATAAAGAATAAGTATCCTATTCTCATGATTGATGATTTGTTTGATTAACTCCAAAGAGCGAGTTACTTCTCCAAAATTGACCTTCCGTCAGGTTATCATCAATTAAGGGTGAAGGAAAATAACATTTCGAAGATAGCTTTTCAAACTCGGTGTGGTCATTATGAGTTTTTGGTGATGTCTTTTGGTATGACTAATGCCCCGGTGATGTTTATGGATTTGATGAATAGGGACTTTAAGAAATATCTTGATATGTATATGATTGTGTTTATCAATGATATCTTGATTTACTCACGGAGTGAGGATGAGCATGTTGAGAATTTTAGGTTGGTGTTGCAAATTCTCAAGGATCGTGAATTGTATGCAAAATTTAGCAAGTGTCACTTTTGATTGGGGTCGATTGCTTTCCTTGGCTATATTGTCTCCGGTGAAGGTATTCAAGTCGATCCTAAGAAAATCAAATCAGTTAAGAATTGGCCTAGACCTTTGTCTGCTTTGGATATACAGGGTTTCTTAGGTTTGCCCGGTTACTATAGAAGGTTTGTGAAAAGATTTTCCTCTATCGCTTCGCCTTTGACAACTTTGAATTAAAAGAAGGTGAAATTCCTATGGTCAGAATCTTGTAAGAAGAGTTTCCAAGAGTTAAAGGATAGACTTACTTCGGCCCCTATATTGACACTACAAGAAGGATCAGATGGTTTTGTGGTTTATTGTGACTCTTCATGAATTGGCATTGGTTGTATGTTGATGCAAAATTGAAAGGTCATTGCATATGCTTTGAGAAAATTAAAGTTGCATGAAAAGAATTATCTGACTCATGATTTGGAATTAGAGGCGGTGGTGTTTGCCCTAAAGATTTGGAGACATTACTTGTATGGTGTACATGTAGATGTGTTTACCGATCACAAGATTTTGAAATATGTGTTACCCAAAAGGATTTGAATCTTTGCCAAAGAAGGTTTCTTGAGTTATTAAAGGATTACAACATGAGTGTCTTCTATCTTCTCGGAAAGGTAAATGTAGTGGCGGATGCCCTTGGTCGACTATCAATGGGAAGCGTTGCTCATGTTGAGGATTGCAAGAAGGAGTTAGTCCGTGATGTTCCTAGGTTGGCCGATTGGGTGTTTGATTGGTTGGTTCTAATGAGGTGGTGTGATTGTTCATAATGGATCAGAATCATCTTTTTTATCGGATGTGAAGGCTAAGCAAGATCTTGATTCGGTATTGTTTGTGTCACGACCCAAGCCTAGGGCCTAGATGTGACCGGCGAATGGGGAACCCGAAGGAACCCCAAACAAGCCTCATAGCGTATCATTACACATCCTTGGTCGCGGAAGCAATTAAATGACCATAAACGATAAGCATAATCAAGGGGGAAATCGGGACTAAGGGAGCAAAAAAAAAGAAATGATACATAAATACCATAGATGAGTCAAGCTCAAGCATAATACACAACTTGTCCAACACCACCTCTAAACATGAGTACTTAGCGGGGGCCAAGACAAACTACCGGGCTCACCCTCATAGTCAAAACATAACTAGAAAGGAAAAGTTTTATACATAGCAAAAGATCATGAGCAACGTCCCCGAAATGGAGGACTCACCAATAACCACTATAGAAAATCGTACTAGCCACGCGGAGGAGGATGGTCAAGCGGTGCTCCGGTCCCTACATGGTGACATCATGTAGGCATAGAGTATGCGTTAGTACATTTGAATGTACTAAGTATATGGGATGCAATGCAATGCTACATTAGATGGACATCATAGGAAAAATGCGTAATCATACCCAATAGATAGCATATTAATGAAATGATATGTATAATGATGCTTACATAAAAATCATATTTAGTGGGACGTAGTACATGTGTGGCGAGTGACCATCAATATAGTATTTCCAAGGCCTACCACCCCCTTGGAGAGGCGAAAGAGGTACAAACCCTCAATATGGTTACACGGGCCTACCACCCCCCGAGCTAGGGACCAAGGTACAAACCCCTCGATATGGTTATACGGGCCTACTACCCCCCGTACTAGGCAACCAAGGTACCAACCCCTCGATACGGTTATACGGGCCTACTACCCCCCGTACTAGGCAACCAAGGTACCAACCCCTGATACGGTTATACGGGCCTACTACCCCCCGTACTAGGCTTGGTCGACTCACAACACTTATATAGGAGAAAATCATATACATGTGTCCATTTCATCATCATTTCAGTAATTACATAACCATCCGACTCATAGGACGTACCTTGGACCTTCCCTTTCCTAAGAATTCTATAAATGGGCATTTTATCAAACACAAGGTGGGCAATTGTTCATGTAAATGAAATCATGTATTTCAAGAATACTAAGTCCAACCAATTCCAAAATCCATATAAATCAGCCCACCAACAACATACATATATATATCAACCTTCATAATTTGATCATGGAAGCATGTAAACCATAAACATCACATAATAATTCCATTTCATGATAATATGCAAAATGGACCATAATAGGGTGTGTAGTAGTAATTCCATAATTCAAGAGTTCATAAATAATCATAAGGACCCATAAAATTGAAGTAGAAATAGAGGATAAATGGTTGGACTTGTGGAAAGGAAGGTTTCCACAATCAAACCCACATACCTCAACTTTGGAGAATCCTTGATGAAGATTGGAATGGAGAATCGAAGCTTGAGATTGAGTCTTGAATCCGGAATTAGAGCTTGAGATGTTTGAATTTGGTTGAAGATCTTGGTGGAATTTTTGGAGAGGGCTTAGAGAGTGTTTTTGGAGTTAAGAAAAATGACTAAGTATGGGACATATCCCCTTTTTATAAAAAACGTCTCCAACCCGCCTAAAAAAAAAGCTCACTGGAAATTGCAAATCTGCACAGACAGGTTTTACGAAAATGGTCATAACTCCCTCATCCTAACTCGGACTAAGGTGAAACCAAGTGCGTTGGAAAGATAACTCAAAGAGATTTAATTTGATAGGTTGCAGCCCTTCCAGTTCCTTGTGTGCTAAGAGATATGCCCCTTTAAAGTTGACCCTCCAAATCGCAATTTTTGCGATTTTCGAATTTTGATACGGTTGCTCTAAAATTCGGGTTAGACCCATTTCCCACTCAATTTGACCCCACAAATAAGAATATGAAGTCGAATTTCCGAAATCATGCACGGATTTTGAGATATATGGAAATTACAATTATAGGTGTTTCCGAAGCACATTTTCGGGCATTTTTGGGGTCGTTTCAATATCTCCCCCTTGGGAACATTCGTCCCCGAATGTTAAAGAAACATACAGAGAGACACAAACATGCAATTTCTGCCCACATAAGGATGCAACAATGCACTACACCTTATTTCAAACCTCAATAAGTTTTGTAAAACCACAATGAACTTGTCAACTTAAACATGAATGTATGCAATGACATGGGGGCTGACTTAAGACCTGAGATTTTATAAAGGGCTTAGATCAATACCTTAGGCTCGAGTGGAGTTGAAAAGATAAGGATATCGCCTTTGCATGTCTCCGCTTCGGCCTCCCAAGTAGCACTTTCAACTTGTGATTTCTCCAAAGGACTTTAATGGAAGCCACATCTTTGTTTCTCAACCTCTTCACTTGTCTATCTAAAATCTGGACCGGAACCTCTTCATAGGTCAAATTATTCAACAACACCACAACATCAAGAGACACAATGGCATTTCGGATCACCCACACACTTCCTCAACAATAGACACATGAAATACCGGATGAACCAAATCCATCTCGCTAGGCAATTCCAACTCATAAGCTACCTTGCCAATTCTCCTCATCACCTTATAAGGACCCACGTATCTTGGGCTCAACTTTCCCTTCTTACCAAAACGAACCACACCCTTCATGGGTGTCACCTTCAAATAAACCCAATCACCAACTCGGAATTCAAGAGCCCTTCTCCTCGCATCGGCATAGGACTTTTGGCGACTTTGGGCCATCTTCAACCTTTCTCTAATCATCCTAACCTTCTCAAGAGCCTCCATAACTAGGTCTGGTCCTAACAAGGCCACCTCACCAACCTCAAACCACCCAACCGGTGATCTACAACGCCTCCCATAGAGAGCCTCAAAAGGAGCCATACCGATGCTAGAATGATAGCTATTGTTATAGGCAAACTCAATCAATGGAAGATGATCATCCCAACTACCCTTAAGCTCCAATACACAAGCCCTAAGCATATCCTCAAGTGTTTGGATAGTCCTTTCGGCTTGTCCATCCGTTTGCGGGTGAAAGGCCGTAGTAAAGCTTAACTCTCGTACCTAGACCCCTTTGAAAAGACTTCCAAAAGTGTTGAAGTAAATGAGTACCACGGTCCGATATGATGGATAGAGGAATCCCATGCAACCTTACCAAGTCATGAATATATAACCTTGCATAATCTTCCGCCCCATATGTTGTCTTTACCGGTAGAAAATGAGCCGATTTTGTCATCCTATCAACCACCACCCAAATAGAATCAAAACCTTTTCTAGTCTTGGGTAAACCAACTACAAAATCCATATTAATTTCTTCCCACTTCCAAGTAGGAATCTCTATGTCTTGGGTTAGACCACCCGGCCTTTGATGTTCGGCCTTGACTTGTTGACAATTATGACAACCGGAGACGAATTTGGCAATGTCCTTCTTCATGCCTCTCCACCAATACACATCCCTCAAATCTCTATACATTTTGGTGGAACCGGGGTGGATGGAGGAGGAAGAATTATGAGCCTCCTCAAGAATTTTCTCCCTCAAACCATCAACACAAGGCACACACAACCTACCTTGGTACCTAAGGGCACCATCTCCCCCTTGGGAGAAAACTTCCACCTTGCTCTCTTTCACCAAGGCCTTCAATTCAAACAAGGAAGAATCAAGATCTTGTTTTGCTATCACCTCATCAACCAAGGAAGACCTAGCACCATCAACAACGACCACACCACCATTACCAACCTCTTCCAACCTAACCCCCAACCTAGCCAACCGATGTACCTCCCTAGCCATTTCCCTATCACCAAATATCAACATGAGCTAGGCTACCCATAGACACCCTACTCAAAGCATCCGCCACCACATTAGCTTTACCGGGATGATAATGCACACTCATATCATAATCTTTAAGAAATTCTAGCCACCTTCTTTGTCTCAAGTTGAGATCTTTTTGGGTGAAGACATATTGGAGGCTCTTATGATCGGTGAACACATCGACACGTACCCCATACAAATAATGACGCCAAATCTTTAAAGCAAACACCACCGCGGCTAATTCAAGATCATGCGTAGGATAGTTCTTTTCATGCACTTTGAGTTGTCTAGAAGCATAGGCTATCAACCTTACCATTTTTGGCCTTAGGACCACACCCAAGCCAACTCTAGAAGATCACGAATACATCAACAAATACCTCAAGCGCATGCGCGGTAGTGACAATATAGAGAGCGGACACCAAGTTTATCTTCCAATGGTTTGAACAACTCTTTCGCACTCTCGGTCCACTCCACCACTTAGCCTTCTTTGTGTCAACTTAGTCCCTGGGAGAAGCAATAGAGAAAAACCCATTACGAAATCTCGGTAGTAACCCGCTAAGGCCCAAGAAAGCTCCTAAAATATCCGACGGGGTCAATGGCCTAGGCCAATTCTAATCACATCGGTCTTCTTAGGGTCTACCTTAATACCATCCCCGACACCACATGACCTAGGAAGGCAACCTCCCTCAACCAAAATTCACACTTTTCATACTTGGCATACAACTTCTCCTCTCTTAATCTTTGCAACACAACCCTCAAGTGACCCATATGTTCTTCCTCACTATGCGAATAGATTAAAATATCATCAATGAAAACCACAACAAAGGAATCAAGGTAGGGTTTAAAGAACCTATTCATTAGGTCCATGAAGGTAGCCGGTGCATTGGTCAACCCAAAGGACATGACCACAAATTCATAATGTCCATACCTAGTCCGGAAGGCTGTCTTGGGAATGTCACCCTCCCTCACCTTCACTTGATGATACCCGGACCGAAGATCAATCTTAGAGAAGTGGCTAGCCCCTTGCAATTGGTCGAATAAGTCATCAATCCTAGGAAGAGGGTATTTATTCTTGACGGTGAACCCTATTGAGTTGCCCGGTAATCGATACACAATCCTAAGGGGAACCCATCTTCTTCTTCAACAAACAACACCGGTGCACCCTCCCAATGGGGGGGGTGGGGGGGATTGGCTAGGCCTAATAACACCCTTCTCCAACAAGTCCCTCAATTGTTCTTTCAACTCCTTTAACTCCGCCGGGGCCATACGGTAAGGGGGAATAGAAATGGGTTGAGTATCGGGGAGGAGGTCTATGCCAAAATCTATTTCCCTTTCGGGAGGAACATCGGGAAGTCATTAGGAAAGACATCAAGGAATTCATTTACGACCGGAACCGACTCTATAAGAAGGGTTTTGGACTCCACATCCCTAACCCTCACAAGGTGATAGAGACACCCCTTAGAGATCAACTTACAGGCTTTAATGCAAGAGATGAATCTACCCTTGACTACCATATTTTGGCTTTCCCACTCAAGAATGGGTTCACTTGGGAATTGGAACTTGACCCTACGGGTTCTACAATCAATAGAAGCATAGTATGCATGCAACCAATCCATCCCAAGAACAACATCAAAATCGACCATGTTCAATTCAACAAGATCACAAGGCAATATTTTATGCAAGATGCAAATAGGACAATTTTTATAAACCTTCCTAGCAACAATATATGCACCAATAGGAGTAGACACCTTATATGACTCACGCAACAAGTCGGGCTCGTCTTCCTCTTGTATTAGGCATGATCTAGCATAACAAAGAACAACCGTTAGGGAAGAACTTAATTCAACTCTACAGCACGACTTAGAACATGGAAGAAAGGGAAACATTTCCTAAAACGTCTCATAGCCTCCTACTCATAGTTGTGGTGCACAACACAACCATGAATCGGACTCTAATCAACGCGGTGTGTTGGGACTCCGAGGATCATTCAACCTAGTGCTCTGATACCAAGTTTGTCACTACCCAAGCCTAGGGCCTAGATGTGACCGGCGAATGGGGAACCCGAAGGAACCCCAAACAAGCCTCATAGCGTATCATTACACATCCTTGGTCGCGGAAGCAATTAAATGACCATAAACGATAAGCATAATCAAGGGGGAAATCGGGACTAAGGGAGCAAAAAAAAAGAAATGATACATAAATACCATAGATGAGTCAAGCTCAAGCATAATACACAACTTGTCCAACACCACCTCTAAACATGAGTACTTAGCGGGGGCCAAGACAAACTACCGGGCTCACCCTCATAGTCAAAACATAACTAGAAAGGAAAAGTTTTATACATAGCAAAAGATCATGAGCAACGTCCCCGAAATGGAGGACTCACCAATAACCACTATAGAAAATCGTAACTAGCCACGCGGAGGAGGATGGTCAAGCGGTGCTCCGGTCCCTACATGGTGACATCATGTAGGCAAGAGTATGCGTTAGTACATTTGAATGTACTAAGTATATGGGATGCAATGCAATGCTACATGAGATGGACATCATAGGAAAAATGTGTAATCATACCCAATAGATAGCATATTAATGAAATGATATGTATAATGATGCTTACATAAAAATCATATTTAGTGGGACGTAGTACATGTGTGGCGAGTGACCATAAATATAGTATTTCCAAGGCCTACCACCCCCTTGGAGAGGCGAAAGAGGTACAAACCTCTCAATATGGTTACACGGGCCTACCACCCCCCGAGCTAGGGACCAAGGTACAAACCCCTCGATATGGTTATACGGGCCTACTACCCCCCGTACTAGGCAACCAAGGTACCAACCCCTCGATACGGTTATACGGGCCTACTACCCCCGTACTAGGCAACCAAGGTACCAACCCCTCGATACGGTTATACGGGCCTACTACCCCCCGTACTAGGCTTTGTCGACTCACAACACTTATATAGAGAAAATCATATACATGTGTCCATTTCATCATCATTTCAGTAATTACATAACCATCCGACTCATAGGATGTACCTTGGACCTTCCCTTTCCTAAGAATTCTATAAATGGGCATTTTATAAAACACAAGGTGGGCAATTGTTCATGTAAATGAAATCATGTATTTCAAGAATACTAAGTCCAACCAATTCAAAAATCCATATAAATCAGCCCACCAACAACATACATATATATATCAACCTTCATAATTTGATCATGGAAGCATGTAAACCATAAACATCACATAATAATTCCATTTCATGATAATATGCAAAATGGACCATAATAGGGTGTGTCGTAGTAATTCCATAATTCAAGAATTCATAAATAATCATAAGGACCCATAAACTTGAAGTAGAAATAGAGGATAAATGGTTGGACTTGTGGAAAGGAAGGTTTCCACAATCAAACCCACACACCTCAACTTTGGAGAATCCTTGATGAAGATTGGAATGGAGAATCGAAGCTTGAGATTGAGTCTTGAATCCGGAATTAGAGCTTGAGATGTTTGAATTTGGTTGAAGATCTTGGTGGAATTTTTGGAGAGGGCTTAGAGAGTGTTTTTGGAGTTAAGAAAAATGACTAAGTATGGGACATATCCCCATTTTATAAAAAACGTCTCCAACCCGCCTAAAAAAAAAAGTTCACTGGAAATTGCAAATCTGCACAGACAGGTTTTACGAAAATGGTCATAACTCCCTCATCCTAACTCGAACTAAGGTGAAACCAAGTGCGTTGGAAAGCTAACTCAAAGAGCTTTAATTTGATAGTTTGCAGCCCTTCCAGTTCCTTGTGTGCTAAGAGATATGCCCCTTTAAAGTTGACCCTCCAAATCGCAATTTTTGCGATTTTCGAATTTTTGATACGGTTGCTCTAAAATTTGGGTTAGACCCATTTCCCACTCAATTTGACCCCACAAATAAGAATATGAAGTCGAATTTCCGAAATCATGCACGGATTTTGAGATATATGGAAATTACAATTATAGGTGTTTCCAAAGCACATTTTCGGGCATTTTTGGGGTCGTTTCAGTTTGACTTGAAGAAGTCAGTTTCTGTAAATTTCATTGAGGCTTTCTCCCAAGGGGGAGATAGTGTCCTTCGATATGAAGGTCGATTATGTGTTACGAAAGTGGATGAGTTAAGAATTCAGATTTTGATAAAAGCTCACGATCCTCGCTATTCTATTCACTTGAGAGCCACCAAGATGTACCGTGGTTTGCGGGACGTCTATTGGTGGAGTGGGATGAAGAAGGATATTGCAGAATTTGTGGCTAAATAGCTGAATTGTCAACAAAGAAAGGTTGAGCATAAAAAATCGGGAGGGTTGGCTCAAGACATTAGTATTCCTACATGGAAGTGGGAAGATTTAAATATGGACTTCATTATCGGTTTACCTTGCACTCGTCGAGAATTTGATTCGATTTGGATTATTGTGGACCGAATGATGAAATCGGCTCACTTTCTTCCCTTTAAGACTTCATTCTCATCGAAATATTATGCCAAGCTTTATATATGAGAAATGGTAAGGTTGCAGGGAGTGCCTTTGTCCATTATCTTCGATCGTGGTACTCAGTTTACATCTCAGTTTTGGAAGTCGTTTCAGAAGTGCTTTGGTACTCAAGTGAAACTTAGCATGAATTTTCATCCCCATACTGATGGACAAGCCGAACGTACTATTCAGACCATATAAGATATTTTAAGAGCTTATGTGATCAATTTCAAGGGTAATTGGTATAATAATTTGCCTTTGATTGAGTTTGCTTATAATAATAGTTATCATTCTAGCATTGGGATGGCACTGTTTGAGGCTCTCCATGGTAGGAGGTGTAGGTCTCCTATTGGTTAGTTTGAAATTGGTGAGATTGCGTTAATAGGGCCCGAGTTGGTGCATGAGGCTATTGAAAAGGTTTGACTCATTTGCGAAAGGTTGAAAATGGCTCAAAGTTGACAAAAGTCTTATGCCGAAGTTAGAAGAAAAGAGCTTGAGTTTGAGATTAATGATTGGGTCTACTTGAAAATTTCACCCATGAAGGGTGTAATGCGATTTGGAAATAAAGGGAAACTTAGTCCCCACTATGTGGACCCATATCATATTTTGAGGCGTATTGACAAAGCTGCTTTTGAATTTGAGTTGCCTAATGATTTAACATCGGTACATCCGATATTTCATGTCTCTTTGTTGAAGAAGTGTATTGGAGATCCGACATCTATTATACCTTTTTGAAGGTTTGGGAGTTAAAGTGAATCTTTCTTTTGGAGAGGTTCCGGTTGAGATTTTAGACCGGCAAGTCTGGAAGTTGAGAAACAATGAAGTAACTTCCATGAAAGTTCTTTGGAGGAATCAATTGGTCGAGGGTTTTACTTGGGAATTCGAAGCCGATAAGATGTCCGGGTATCCTCACCTCTTTCCCTCTGCTCATACTCTAGTTTGAGGTATTAGTTCTTTATGGTTAATTCTTTTGGATTCATGCATTTTAGTCATTCTAATGTTTCCATATGCGTGGATGTTCATGACAACTTGATTATGATGTTATGATTTAGCATGGAGTAATTCTCCATGTTTATGTGCATTTTGATGAAATTTGCATTCATGTTGGGTTGTTAGTTTCTCTCATACTCTATTCATGCTAGCTTGAGTCTCATTCGAGGATGAATGTTCCTTAGGGGGAGATATGGTAACATCTCGAAAGTTCTAAAGATGAGAAAGAAAAGAAAAGTGTAGAAATTCTCTGAAGCGGTGGTCTACGAGGTAGACCTAGGCGCGTAGGGATTCTAACGAGCCATAGGAATGCAATTGTAGGACCTAGAATGGAGTTTTGAAAAATTAAGTTTTTGAAGTTTGACCTACGAATGAACAGGATGAGCCATAGGAAAGATGACGAGTCGAAGATGGCTTCCGTAGAATGGTTCCAGACTTAGTTAAATTTTGAACCAAAAGATAGGTTCTACGGACCGCTGAAAAAATTCAACGGACTGTAGAAAGGTCTCATGGGGAATGATTGTACTTTTGGGTTTCTGAAGTTGGTTCTACGATTGACTAGGACGGGCCATATAAATTCCCACGAGCCTTAGGTCGCAACCGTAGGGCTGTCCAACAGTTATTTCTTAAGGGTATTTGAGTCTTGTCCTATGCATCTAATACCTAAAATATGTCATTTCGACCCTTATTTTAGTTCCTATAACTACCCTTCCACCCCTAAAACTACTTCAACTCCCTCATTCACTAAAATCCCCAAATCCCATCCACATTCATCTTTCCGAATTTTCTCTCAAGGTCTAGAAGAAGAAGCTCGGGTTTCTAAGTCAATTCTCCAATTCCTCCATTGCTTTTGGGCTTTGAATAGCAAGGTATGTATGGCTTCATCAATGGATTCCATTCACCCATTGAGCCTCAAGCTTTCTCAGTTCTCCAAGTCAAATTTCAATCAAAGTGATTAGGTTTTATCCAATTCCTCATAGGTTCTAATTGTGTTGATTCAATTGCTTGAATTTGATCTTATTTTGATTTTTTTGACTCAATTAGATGCTTTTAAATTGAAATCAAATGAACCCATGCATTGATCATGATTTTGACTATGAACTCTTAAAGGCATGAATTGATGATGAAGGAATTATGAACTTGTGAATGATGTTTTCATGAAGTTATGCATGATTTATGGAAAGGAGTACTTTATGATCTAGGTTTCTTTAAGGTGAGCATCAATGAAATTGTGAAAGGTTTTCTCACATTAAGAAATCATGATAAGTGAAAGGCTTTATCACACATGGTATAAGGAGCTACTCAATGATGATTTTAGCTTGGATTAATAACTTAATTGTGCTTTTCCATGAATGATAATATGTTTATGTTTATGACTAATTCCGTTGGGATTTTTACTTAGCAACAATAGGATATTTAGATGGAGGCTCTCCCGTTAGTGGATGCCAGATCTCTAGTAGTAATCTCCTTGTCCCTAACTACGTGCCCCCGTAGGTTTGTCTTAAGTGACATAGCTAGTGTATCCACCTAAACTAGAAGTTTATGGTCTTTTCCTTGGCAAGTAAGGATATCTCTTTTTGTTGTGGAAGCAAGACACCAGATTCCATGTTATAACTTACATGGTCTAAGTCAATTAATAGTAAATATCCCACAAAATGATCTAAGTTATTCTTAAAGGTTTTATGGAGCTTTACTCATGATTTTAAGATACATTGACCCTGTCCATGATTTATGATATCTCCTTAAAGGTTTTACTTTGTTTAGCGTGGTCATGCATGTCACGTGTTTGATTATGTCCTCTTATGATTGTGTTTCATGTTTATATGCATATCCGTCATTCCATGTACTAATGCATAATTGTGCCTACATTGTTTCACTAATGTAGTGTCCGATGATCTTCCTCTTCCCGTTCGTGGCTAGTGGATTGCTTAGTAGATCGAAGAATTGGTGAGTCCTCATATTCCTAGGACTATGATACCTTACTTGTTTTCTCATGTTTTAATTTTCTAACATTGTACGTGGTGTATGGGTTACATCCCAACCACTCTTGATGTATTAGATTGACTTGCCAAGACTATGTTAGACTTCCGCTTGTGTGTCAAACTCTTATACTAATATGAGATTTCCTACTTTGTCTATTATATTGTGTATATGCATGTCAAGTGGCTTGTGTAGGACCTTTCGAGATCTTATACACCATGTCACGTCTAGTGTGTACTTTGGGTCATGACACCCGAGGAAAATATGTTCAAAAGGAAAAGAAGATACTGGATTACACATTAAAAAATACCACGAGGGAGCTAATTGCTAATTTAGATGGATTAAGCAAAAGAATTGAGGTCCTTTAGGACAAAGTCACGACCATGTAGGCTGCGGCTGACAAGGAAGAAGGCAAAGACCTAATGGAATATGAACCAAATATCGAAGGGGTGTTGAAGTAGAGCAAAGTGAGTAACAATTCCCAAATGGTGGAATAGGCTCAAACATGCAAGGAGGGGTATGAACAGTTTTCTTTACCCCTCTTACTGAGTTTAAAAGCATTGGGGACAATGCTAGTTTTAGTTTGGGGGTATTTTATTAGAATGATTGGTTGTTATGTTAGATATTGTTTTGGATGTTTTTCGACCCTCATCGGGTATGTTGGATATTTTTGAAGTCCTTGATGGGCTTTATATATATATATATATATATATATATATATATATATATATATATATATATATGAATATGTTGATATTGTATCTGTGTTTCTTAGCTGGGTTGCTCTCACATTTCTGTATTGTTTTACTACCCGTGCTTGCTGAAATTTGTGCTTAGTGCCTTTCAATAGGCCCTTTTCTCTCAATGAATTTATGGTGCATAAGTCAAAATTTAATTCGCCTTTCTAAATATTAGTTATTAGTTGAATAAATTCCAAGGGTTTTCTTTATGCCGTGGTTCTTTCCCATGGAGTAAAATTTTTAAATATTTTTATATTTTTATTTTATTTATTTAATTTTGTTCTTGAGTCTTTTTGTGTCGAACTAGGTTGGCACTCCCTATAATAGAGAAAAATACCAAATTTAGTTCTAAATCGAGTCTTCTGTCGCATCTCTTGCAAAAGGGACCACCAAATTTTTTTCAATGGAAAAAGGAAGTTTTAAAAATGATTTCAAAAATGGGAAACAGTGAATTGAAGAGCAATATCTTGTTATGGTTTGTACATTCTTGATTTGGCTTTATGATTTACAAGCGGAATCTCCCCGTTTTAGTTTGTCAAAAGTCATTCGATTTAATTGAAGTTAAGACTAGCTTGAGAATTTGTTAGATTGTAATGTCTTATACGGGAAGGATTTGATTTATTCTTGTATATGCATGTTGTCTAGAACTTGCCCCAAAATATATTTCAAGGTGAAATTCTTGATTTGACTTGGCTTGAAAGATGAACCTAGGCCCATTTTGACCAGTCACTCTATCCTAAATTTTCCCTCCAATGACGTGATCTTAGTCAGCCCCATTGAGAAACCAAATTTTTTTGGACACCATGTTGCATACTTTGAACCTTTATAATGAGTTGAAATGTAGGCAAAAACCTATGTTTAGGGGTTCGTGAAACAATTAAACAAAGAGGTTTGAGCTGAAAACATAGAGCACCATAAGCTTTAATTTGAAAAGTGTTGAAAAGAGTCCATGAATGAAAAGAAAAATGTGGGTGATAGCTCAATTTATGTGCATGCCTCAAGTTAAAAGAAGCATGGAAGATGAAATAAGTGAACTTCTTGAAAAGTGAGAAATAAGGTGGAAGAAAAAAAAAAGAAATGTGAGCGGCATGCTCAAAAATAAAATGAAAGCATTAGGGAGGCATCGTAGTCACTTGACCAAATGATACTCTACCTTTTGCCCAAGCCTAAGCTAAATGTGCAATTCCTTGGGCATTTTGAGCCTTGTCAATCTACATTAGTGACTATCTACATACAAGGGTATATACTTGAATTCATTTGTGAGAGTGAGTGTTTTCACATTATCTATAATCCCTTGAATTGACATTCTTAATTGTGTGTGGGATCCTCTCTTGTGTGAGTGACATAATTTCTATGAATCTTTAGGAAAACAGAGAAGGTTGATGCCATTGACTTGAGATTCTTTGAGATTGTACGTGAATGAAAGATTGTCCTAGAATTGTGCAAAAAGTGTTTTTGTTGGAAAAGAATAAAAACCTTTGCCTAACGAGTAATGGTGGAACCAATTGTGAGACGTGCTTGTATAGAGTTTTTTATTCTGGATCTTTTGTTTTTATTAGTTTTGAGTCAAGTATGTCATTATACAAATCCTATCTTAGGTGTAGCTGAGGTTGAGTCCTATGCTTAGTAAATATTTTGCTTGAGGACAAGCAATAGTTCAAGTTTGGGGGTTTGATGAGTCGGTATTTTACCAACTCATTGGACTCAAATTCATGAATTATTGCCATGTTTTAATGCTAATTGAAGGGTTTTCAAGCCCTAGTTCTATTTTATGTAGGAATTCATTAAAAAAGCAAGTTTGATGGATTTGAAGCCGAAAGCTCTAAAGCACACTAGCGAAGGAACTAGCATCCCACAGGAACTAACAGGCATCTCGCTAGCTAAACACAAACTTGGAAGTGCAAGACTTCCTCTGTATCAGTGCTACAATTGGTGTGATACAATGATTGATCAGAGATTCAATGGTCCAAGCTCATATGCTTCTATGAGAACTGAAGGTCGAAGTGAGGAAGTGACTAACGCTCTACCATCTTGGATCGACGCTTCGCTGGTCCAGCGCAAGTCTGAAGACAGAAGCTGAAGGACAAAATCACAATTATGGAAAGTAGTGCTTCCTTTGGAAGGTTCCAAGGATAGAATATGGATTTGTGCAATTATGTATCATTATCACCTTCCCAATTAGGGATAGCAGAGAGAGATATTTTTTAGAGAGAAAAATATTGATTGAGTATAGTGAAGAACTTCTTAGCTTGTAGAGGAAGAAACCTCAGATTTGTGTAACTCTAAGTCGGGATATAAGTTTTTGTGAATCAAATTAGCTTGGAGTAGAAATTTCGTATATAGGTATTGTCTCTATTTCTTCTTCTTAACAACTAAATCCTTAGCTAGGGGTGTATGTGCTAGGTGGGGGTGTAAAACCACGAATGGGTATTGATTAATAAGCTATAAAATTGATTGTATGACACGAATCCATTGTTGTCTTGAAGTTTTAATCTAAAAATCAGTGGTTGCAAACATTGATTGAGCTCTATATCACCTTTTGGCTTGGAAAAA
>JAGDQO010001243.1:0-18359 GCA_018342035.1 Solanum appendiculatum | reverse complement strand
TTGATGAGTGGTAGATTTACACTCATTTGAGGTCTATTTAGCTCAACAATTAGTGTCCTCAATGTCTAATTATGTCCTATTCTAATGATATTTTGATTATTTGCAGCTATGAAGGCTAAAGGACGATGCAAGGATAAATGTTTGAAAGAATGACCAAAAGTGTAAAAAGCAGTGTAAACTTCACATTGTTGATCGCCTAACAAGAAGGGAGGATTTCCTAATGGGTATGACCTCGCCCAAATTGACAGTGCACAATACTCTAATTAATTGAGGCAGGTCAGGAAGTCCAAACGGAAAGGCGATGCACCAAATGAGAAAGGCGAACACACTGACCATTGTCGAAGATGATAGTACAAGGACAAAAATTGAAGGCTTGGAAGGCAAAAAAAGGTGGTACTCAGTGATACACCAAATGTGAAAGGCGAACTCACACGAGCTCGCCGACTGAGGTTCAAACACCTGAAGCCTAAAGCAAGAGAAAGGCAAGCTGAAAAGCAGCTGGCGATCCACCTAATGTGATTGGCGAGTCCGACTAATGTTGCCTAATGGTCACACATTGAGTTTTTAGGACAAATTTTGGGAATCTATAAATAGGCCAAATGAAAGAAAAAAGAGGGTCCAAAATTAGATAGAAAGTTCTGAATCTTGTGGAGATATAAACACTTTTAATTTGTGAAGAACACTTTTAGTTTTTGGTGTTTTTAACCTTTTGTTCTTAAATTTGATAATTTGAAGTTCAAATACAAAGTGGGTATTGCTCGTAATTGCTAATTTCATGCTACCCATGGCTTCTTTCATGAAAGGTATAATTTCTTTACATTTTGTGATAGGTGGCTAAAACCTCAAGATCTAGGGATGCAATCATGGGGTTGGGTGTTGATTTCATATAGTGGGTATTGTGTTATGCTCTATTTTTCTTCTGTTTATACATGGATTTAGGCTAATTAGCATAGCATGGGAATGAACTTATCGATTAAGATTGCAAACTTAATTTCTACTTCCGACCTTCGATTAATGCTTGGAAGAGATTGATTGGAGTGGGTAATTAGTTCGATACTTGCAATTTAGGTTTGATGTCTGTAATTTGCTTGAAATATAGGTTAAGGGTCGGATCTATTTACCCTATTTCTACATCGAAGGAGAAAATAGTGTAAGGTATATGGTTGTTTAGTATTGTGCATAGATGAGACCAAAAAGAGATTCTACGAAATGATGTTATGAGATCGGAAGAAGATTAGTGTCATCAAAAATGACCGAACCTATCCGTGAATGTTCATCACTATAGAGCAGCGCAACTACCCCTATGTGACATCGATTTCCAATCCCTACACCCCTAGATTAATTGTTAATTGATTGAATTTTTGACATCTTAGTTCAATTGCTACTTTTGAAATCAAAATATTTTCATATTGAATTTTGTGGAATCATCCATCCATTGTTCTTATTGCTAAAAATGAATTAATTTACAATCTCGATTTCTTGATAGAATTTCTTTCCTTGTACTATTTTAGGTGGGATTTGACCCCGGCTCTTAGTTGGATATTTTTATTGATAATGATCGCTTACTCTTTTAATTGGTTTAGAAGAGTAGTTTGAGCGTTATTAAAAATGGTACCATTGCTAGGGAATGGTGGCTAGAAATTCCATTTGAGAAATTAGTTTGTAAATTCATTTAGTTGTGACAGATTGTTGCTTAGTGTTGTGGTTTGCTAATTTGCAGGTTTAGAGCATGAGTGACCACAGTAGTGACAATGATAGTCACTACGGGTAAAATGACAACATGAGTGATTTCAATGATATGCATGTGAACATAATTTAAACTGCGGGAGCAATCAAAATACCACCCACTGCCGGAAGGACAACTTTTTATGTAACCGAAACAATGCTACAATTGCTCCAACTATGCAGAATGTTTAGGGGTTTAGCTCTTGAGGATCCCCATGAACACCTTCAAAATTTTATGAAAGTATGTGGGTTATTTGTGTTTAAGAATATCTCACAAGAGTCTGTAAGGTTAAGGTTATTCCCGTTCTCTATGACGAGTGAAGCGACAAGATGGTTGGCAGAATTGCCCAATAATTCTATCACTCTTGGGATGAGTTGACTGAAGCTTTCTTGGAGCGATTCTTTCCCCCGGAACATGGTTAAACTTCGAACCCAAATCCAAAATTTCAAATGAATCGGAAGTGAACCTATATATAAGACTTGGTTGCAGTTCAAGAAATTATTTTTGCAATGTCCAACACATGGTGTTCTAGACAATTTGCTACTTCAATACATCTATTGCAGCCTTGATTCAGTCAATAAAGGTGTGGCTAATGAATTGATCCAAGGAGGATTAATGAGGCAACCGTATGAAGTAGCAACGTTGTTGTTAGATGATATGACCAAGGTTAACCGAGCATGGTATACAAGAAAGGACCAGGTGCTTACTCAACAACTATGCATAAGCAAAAAAACAAATTGAGAAGGACAATGAACAAGATGAAAATATGGCTAAAATGATGACCCAACTCGAGTTGTTGTCTAAACATGTCATGGGAGGTAGTTTGAAATCAGTGAATGTAGTTCGAACAAGTAGTGGGGAATACCTAGAGGAAGCCAATTTTATGGAATTATACAACGAGGAAGTACAATATTTGGAAAAACAAATGGGGGGTTCTCACCCAAACTACCAACGACAAGGTGGAACCAAGGTTGGAACAAGGAGAGAGATAGCGGTTGGAAAGATTGGAGAGATAGAGAGGTTGAAAACGATAGATATATTCCTCCCCATGATCATCCATGACCAAAAGAACCAGTTGGTCCGGAAGAAAACTAAACTGAGAAAATGCTTACAAGGATCTTCAACAAGGTTGTAGGATCCGATAAAGTGTTGAAAGAATTGAAAAATGACTTCTCCACCTTATCGCAAACGGTGACCTCACACTCGGTGTCTATCAAATAGTTGGAAACTCATGTGTCAGATCTCCACCCATCTCAATCTGAGGTGAAAGTGAATATTACCTAGTAACACCATGTCAAATCCAAAAAATGAATGTTGAGGAAGTGAGAATTATGTCGTTCTACAATGTTAAATAAGGTGCTTCTTGGGTGGCAACCCAAGTATTTACCTTTATTTTATTGATTTCAATAACGTGTGTTGTGAGTGTAGGTGGAAAAGAGGTCCAAGTGTTCCAAGGGAAACAATAGGCGATGCCAAAACCATATTAATAGCAATCTGCTGAAGGCATTGTGCAGACTCATTCTCTACTGCCTTTTGAGCTTAAAAATATGGAAAAGTGTATTGTCAAATTAGTGATCTGAGCTCCAAATGGTGATTCACCGACGTACAATATGTGGACTTCATCGAGACCGCCGAATCATCCTTAGGGTTTGATATCCGTTCAGGCCTTTTCGGTGAGCATTGACTTTGGACAACATTTCAAGTTCAGTCGGTTGGATTGTATTTTTGACGATTCCATTGGATTTGGGGGATGATATAAGGCCTAGATGAGGCCTTGGTTAAATTTTAAGAGGTTCTGGGGGCAGTTTTGAATTTTTCAAGTAAAAGTTAGTTTATTGTGATATTAAAGTGCTTTGGATCAAAGAGACCTCAAATTTGTATTTTGATTGTCCCATTGAGTTCGAAACATCAAACTTAGTAAGGTAGCATATCTGTTTTATGTGCACAGGGTTCCAAATGAATTATGAGGGTCCATTCGGTAAATTTGTGTGTATTGGTGTTGATGTTTCTGGAGTTGATGGATCCTCCTTCATGTTCGTGGAGCCCTTTCCGCATTCACAAAGGGTAAGGGAGCCTAGCCTTTGCGTTCGCATGGCTTATGCCGTGAACTCAGGAGGCTGGCCAGTTTGACCTTCACGTTCGCGACACCTAGCCCGTGCTCATGAAGGGTTAGGTCATTGAACTTCACAAACAAGACACCTTGCCTGTATTCGTAAAGAGTTGAGTCCCTGGCCTCCGCATTCGTGGAAGAGGGACCGCGTTCACGAAGAACAAAATCCCTGGTAGTTTAATGAAATTCCAAAATTGGGGTTTCTTCCCCATTTCGCAATTTTTTGAGCTTTGTGAACTCTTGGGAGGCAAGTTCAAAGAGGATTTTAGTGTTTAATCATTTGGGTAAGTATTTGTGACCCTAAATCTTCATTTCCCATTAATTCTTTGTGATTTTTAACATCAAATTCATGATTTTAAACTTCAAAGTTTGGGGATTTTTCAAGAACTCTACCCTTAAAGAAAAATATTTATTAAAGGTTTTTATCAACTCATTTTTCGATGTGGTTTTTGCTATTATGTTCCAAAATCTTTGGGTAAAATTATTTTCATAAATTTCAAGATTTAACCGTTGTTCTCAAGAGTGGTTTTTTTGGCCAATTTGACCCCAAATTTAAACATCATAGATATGGGTGTTGTTGTTCTCTAATTCTTATTGTGATATCATATTTGGTTAGATTTTGTTGATTTGGAGACCCATCGTAGAGGGAAGGCTCAAATACCAGGTTGATTGATTTCTTTCTTGAGGCAAGTGGACCTTTTGACTCTTCATTAAATGTATTGAACCTTGTATGCAATTGTGTGATTGAGAGTAGTGGAATTGGTGAAGGTTTCGTATATTTTGTCTATTTAAAATATTGAATAAGTGTTGTGATGATAACGTCAAGTAAAAGAAGAATCTTGTTGGTTTGTAATGTAAATTTTGCCTTGAATACTTGAATGATCATATAAATTTACCTTGATGAAGTGCCTTGATTATTTGTGATTGGATGTTGGTGTTGTAATTTCATCCTTTCATTGAGAATTTGTGCATGCTTATCTTCATTGGTACTAAGGCACTGTTATGATGGGCACTATGTGATGTTGATGAAAAATAAGGAAACCACCAAAGGATGTACCATTTCCAGGGTCGTGTCGCACACTGTGATGGATACTATGATTTTGAGGGATGTGTCACACGCCACGATTGATTCTATATTGTCGAGAGCCATGTTGCATGCTACAACTCATGGATTAACAATTATGTTTTCCATGGGTCCCGGACTGAGAAACAACAAGTGTTTATCATTAGGACAGACATGCATCACTCTATATGACATTACACTACTTTGCATTGCACTTCATCTTATTTCTTGTCATTACTTAATGTTGATATGATATTGTGGTTATTTAATTGTGAAAGTGTCACGACCAAAGGTACCCCCTAGATGTGGCATGACGTATAAGACCCCGAAAGGCCTCATACAAGCCACTTAGCATACATACATACAAGATCATAGCAATTTAAGAGTTCAAAACACAATTTCATATCAAAGTTTATAAGAAAAATAGCGGAAGTCTACATCTCATGTCTCAAAGCCAATCTAACATAAGAATGAGAAATAAGGTTTGGGACGTAACCCAATACAATGCCAAAATGGAACAAACATAAATATAAGAACAACTAGGCTACGTCCTCGAATGGATGAGGACTCACCAAGTCTTCAACAATTCTTCTACTAAGCTCTAGTCACGAGTAGATGGAGAATCGCCAAGCCCTACATTAACAATTCAATGTGGGCAA
The DNA here is from genome assembly GCA_018342035.1 of Solanum appendiculatum. Classification (NCBI taxonomy): domain Eukaryota; kingdom Viridiplantae; phylum Streptophyta; class Magnoliopsida; order Solanales; family Solanaceae; genus Solanum; species Solanum appendiculatum. Next base: position 12,801 of record JAGDQO010001243.1, on the reverse strand, counting down.
GAGTATGCGTTAGTACAATCAAGTACCAAGTATGATAGAAATTCACAAACTCATTTAAAACATGCTAAAACGGGACATTTTCATGACATGCAATGACAAAGCTAAACATGATAAAGGTTAGAAAACATAAAGAATAAACCATGGTCAAAGCAAGCTAAACATCTTTACTTTACTTGAGAAATATCTTAACAACACTTTAGTTCATTGTTTGTGGGAAGTAGCCTTAACCGACATATAAGACCATGTGAGCTATCAACATGGAATCCGGTGTCTAACCTCACACCGATAGGGCCATCCTACTTGCCAAGGTAGGACCCTTTACTTAACATATATCTTACGTGGATCCACTAGCTAGTGTCTATCATAGACCATCATCCTATGGTGGCACATAGTTTAGGGGACATGGGTAATCGCCACTTGTCCATCGGTGCTAAGCATAATTCCCATGGATTATTCATAGTTCAATTATCATAAGTGGACATGTGTAGTCGCCTCTTGTCTACATTACGGAACATGGGTGATCGCCTCTTGTCCCTTCATTAGAATAGCTCCTTTATCATCAATTCAAATTTAGTTGAGCAAACCTTTCAACAAGTTATGAATCATCACCTTTGAGAAAACCTTTCACATCCATGGGTTGAGTAATATATGAGAATTCCTTTCACAACTCAACAATAACATCAGCATATCATAAACTTTGATGCTTCAATCTCAAAGCACCCTTAATTCATCATTTAACTTCATAAGAGACATGCATGGTTTCGTAACCTTCATATTTACATAGTTCATCATGCGCATAACTTACAAAGCATAGGGTTCACATAGATTCATGAGAATTCCTCTTAAATCATGCAATTCCAGGCATACTACTAATCGATTCTTTGGTAATTCGTGATTGAATACAACCTAGGAAGAGTTGTACGCCTACATAACAGCCCTCCCAGCCCAAAGGAAAATGCCCAGATCATTTGAAAAAAAAAAGATGCGTCAGTCACGCATCCTAATTGGTGAGCTTATGCCGGCCATAGTCCCTTCCCTGCTCTTAGTTTGCTTTAAAGGCACCATTTTCGCGAGTAAAAAGAACATGTGGTTAACCGAATGGATCACAGGTTGCTGCTCCACAGTCTGAGTTCCTTGGTTCGCCCTTCCAGGCTTGGCTCCAGTCTCTACGGGCTCAGCAGCAGCTTCTTGGGCTGGGCCACCAGCTTGAGGCTGTTCCTGATGCTGGACTTTAGCAATGGTAGCCACTGCTTCTTCAGTCTGAGAATCTGCCTCTTTGTCGCTTGCGGCCTGGGCGGCTCGGTTCGGCCGAGCCCGTGGGCGTGGTGTTTTGTCCGTAGTTGGATCGGCAAATCGATTGGCGATTTGCCTTGCTTGGCTTACTTGCTTGATTGAAAGAGTTTTCCCGTTGGACAGCTACTATGAATAAGTGGATTGCCTCTATTGAACCTAGCCTTACTAAATATCCTAAGAAAAAAAGCCAGCCGCTGCAAGTGCTTGAGAATGAGTTCACGCTCTTCTTGTTACAGTAAGTGCTGCAATTGAATCAGCTCTTGATGCACCGCCAGCGGCCTCAACTCAAAGGCGCAGGTTGATCTCTCTGGTTGAGGCTGCATTCATTTATTCATATTCAACTTGACACGTGGGAAGGGCTTACTCTACTAGTGGCTCGGCTTGGTCTCGCTCCCTTCCCGCACTATTCCTCCCCACTAAAAAGAGCGATTGAGAATCTCAAGAACCTTTCCGAGCGTCTGTCTTCGCGGGGCGATTGGAAAAGAAAGGAGTATTTCATTCTTTTACTGCCTTCCATTCCACTATTCTGATCGAATTAATTGCTCTTCCGAACGACCAAGTCATAATGAGATGACAAACCGATGCTTCCTTGGCCGTGTGGAACATGGATTAGCATTATGTCATTCCTACAAGTGATGACCCACCCAGGATTGCTATGTACGGACTTAGAGATCAAATAGAATATGTTTCTTTCCATACTCTACCATACTGTAGAGAAAAGAATGCATGTTCATCCGGACATTGAGAAGGAAGGTCAAACCTAATCCGGTGTCAACACTTGACTGACCGGAGGACCTAACTAGCTTCAACCGAGTTTTCGGTAGGCTAGGAAGCATTTCTTTTACTCTTCTATGTCTATTAAGTGTTTTGATCCTTGCGCCGATTCTCGTCTTTCGTCTTTTCTTTTGTGTGTCGAGCGAGTTTGGAAAGAAGGTTCCCGGTTGGCTTTGTATGAAGAATCCTATCTTTCTAGCCCTAAGTGAGCCATAGATTGTGAGTGAGCTTTCGAGGAGTAGAGATCGAGCGTCGAAATACCAGTGGATCAATTTGTCTTTATTCAATATAATTATTGAAAGGATAAAGCGGAACAGACGCTTCTCGCAAACAGCAACTATCCATAGCGAGAGAGATCCCTTGTCTTTGTCGCCTACCTCTCTATAGAAATAGAATAGCACGATAGAAGCCCTAACCTATAGCAACTGTAAATATCGAATCAAGTCTCCGCTCTTTAGATCAGTCCATCCGTAGTGGAGGAATTCTGGTCAATTTTTCCTAAATATGACCTTCCCCTCCCATAAAGAGAGTTTCTTGTTCCTTTTCTAACAAGGATGATGAGCGACAATGACATGAATTCAATACTAATAAAAAAGGTAAGCCCGCCGCTGAAAGAGACCGAAGAAGGTTCAACTAGCGCCGGTGCGAGGCCTTCAGATAGTTAGCGCTTTGCACGAGCTTCAAAAGAAAGAGAGATCGAGTCACTAAGCAGAGAATTAGATCCGAGAGCGAAAGAGATTATGAAAGTTCTCCCACGGGGCAACCCTGAAACAAGTTCTCAAATCAATCTATTCGAGCCCTTGAAAGCTGTATAATTTCATGTGTGAAGCATAGTGAGAGTGACACAGATCTCCTTTTTTCAAATAGGGAAAGCAAATCCTAATCATCAGGTAAGACGGGATCATTAGAATACGAAACTGCCTAAAAAAATGAAACTGTATCAACAAGAGCAATCGCAGCTTATTCATCGAGAAGCCACTCGCGGCACACTGACTAGAAATCATCTGCGAGAAGGTCTTCTGGCACAGGCATACTACTAATCGATTCTTTGGTAATTCGTGATTGAATACAACCTAGGAAGAGTTGTACGCCTACATAACAGCCCTCCCAGCCCAAAGGAAAATGCCCAGATCATTTGAAAAAAAAAAGATGCGTCAGTCACGCATCCTAATTGGTGAGCTTATGCCGGCCATAGTCCCTTCCCTGCTCTTAGTTTGCTTTAAAGGCACCATTTTCGCGAGTACACCTCCTCGTGCGAGTCCCCATGCAAGAAGGCATTTTTCACATCTAACTGATACAATGGCCATGATCTCTGTGTAGCTAAGGAAAGTAAGATTCTAATAGAAATGACCTTTGCCTCTGTTGAAAGGGTCTCGCCATAGTCTATTCCTTTGGTTTGTGTGAATCCTCTTGCCATTAACCTTGCTTTATATCTCTCAATCTCCCCACTTGGCTGGAATTTCACTGTGTATACCCATTTACATTTAGATCCCACAGTCTTCTTTCCAGGAGGTAAATCAACAATCTCCCATGTCTCATTCTTCTCAAGTGCACTCATCGTGCGCTGCTCAGGAAGAGCACAACTCTAACTAGCGAAGGGAGGTGATCAGCTCAATTGAAAGAGAGGGATACTCGCCTCTTTTCCAAGAAAGCCATGGGAGTCCACGTTTGCGTGGGGCCGGGTACTTCTCCTTTATCCCTTGCCTTGCTTTTTTGCTCGGCCACTCTCTGTTCTTAAGTAAGGGTTCCCCTCTCTCAAAAAAAAGAATATGTTAATCGTTACCGATACCAGGCAGAGTTGCTTTTCCTTGCTCCAGAGGAGATTGGTATTGGTAGAGTCGCATTCAACCCCGTCTTTTTGCCCTTTGGCTGGTAATCACATCGGCCATAAGGTGGTCTATCACCTCGGTTGGGGAGAAAAGCTTTTTTGTGGTCGGAAAATCCCTCTCCGCTTTATTAAACTCTTCTCTTAGGCGAGAGCTCACTCAATTCCTTTTGAAACTTTCGCAAAGCTCTCCTTTCCTTAGAGTGAGTTGCTTTTGAATGAAAGCAGGTTTCATCCTGACTTTCATCGGGGACAGGTACGGGGTCTGGGTCGGTCGATACGATGAACGGGAAATCAAAAAATGTTGCTTCATTGAAGTCCCTCATGGAAGAAAAATTGGCTGATGTAGAAGGCTTATTTGTTATCGTATCCACCACATAGTTTACATACTCAGACAGGCTGACTCCAGCGCCTATAGTCAGAAGCCCTTATAGCAAGTGCTAGCTCTATTTATCCTATTGGGATTGGAGCAAGAGTGGAATGGAAGAAAGAAAGCTGTCCTTATCTTCTTCTTCTCCTCCTCCCGACATGAAGGAATGCCCGATAATCCTTCGGGGGCTGGTATGTCCTTTCAGTTCTGGTATGGGGAACGCCGATCAGAGAAAGCACTCCTATACTGCCTGGTGTTGATTCGGCAATTTGCGTCTAGTGGGGAGCTTTGTCATCTCAAAGAATAAGCGGATCTTCCCTTGCATGCGGATCTTAAAGTCGTGGATCTTTTGATGGCCGGTAGCTGCTTTCTGCTCTCCTTATTAGTGCCAACTCCGCTAGGTATAGGGAGGGAGTCTTCTACAAGTCGCATTACTGGTCGATGACCTTATTTTGGAAGCAGTCGAGATGCCTTTCCTGGGGGAACCCTTCCTTGCATTCTTTTATTGTATTCGCTTCAATCGCTCCTGAATCGGGGGATCAAAGATCGGAAGACTTTCCTTTGCCCTTACTCTATTAAGAAGGAAATTTCCTGGTCTTCACTCTTCGCTCCTAACTCATTTACGCTTTTGGTATTGACTAAAAATGTCATCCGGCTCCTCATCTATTGAACTCTCGGCTTACGCAATGATCGGATCGGAAGAACTCTTTTCAACCGCCCATGATTGAGACAAGCGTAAATGAGAAGAAATTCTTTTTCATAGTCTGTTAATTTTCTTATTGTTGCATCTCGTCGATACGATAGGTTGATTTACCTTACTAGTCATATGCCCTAAAGGTTTACTGTCTGGATGGTACTTTTCAACAGATAAGCGAATCGCGCTCAAGTGGTGGTTGACGAAATATCTAATCCTCGTTTTCCCTGTCTGGTGTGGTCTTCCGCTGTCCCTTTCCGCTTCACGCAATAGCACGCTCCGAAGCAAGCGGGCTTCGCCGGTAGTAGCCTCCTGAATTTGTCGAATAGCTTCTTTCCGGCAAAGCTTACCAATCCTACACTCCTTTCTTCTATGTCTGGTGGAGCTATTCCTAGACAGCCTGAGAGCTGAGTGAGGACCTTATTTGACATGCTTTTTTCCTTCCAAAGCGAAATAATCACTCCTGTAGCTTATTGCGCTCGATCTACATCCTACCTAACTCGATTAAGCTTTTCTTCTTACACACAGAAGGTCTTTGCTCTCGTATTGCGGGTTTTCCACTTCTTTCAGTTACATTAGGGCTTTATACAAATCTACCTTGGTGATTAACTTCCGCTTTAGTTGGTGTGAAATGAGCGGATTCTGGGATAGGAGGTCTTGTCGGTATGGAACCTACCCTTCCGGAGTGAAGGATTGTCATCCTATAGCCGAGTGTTTTTAATTTGGTTTAGAGTCGAGTGATGAAGCTCATGATTCTGCCGTTAGTGAGAAGCAAGTAAACTCTATAGCCCTAAACTAAAGGAGCAGGTCAAGTTCGTTCAGCTTGAGGGATAAATTACGTGGCTGACCTGCCAGTCCATCAAATATCGTAGTTTATCCTTAAGAGCAGGAGGTTCCTTGTGTGAAACTTAGATGTTGAAGCACGCACCTCAATCACCCTGCCTGTGTGAATTGAACGAACTTCAAAGTACAACCAGCTTAAGCTGGTTTTCCACCGATTTTTTAGTGTTCGGCCATTTCTAGCAAAGTCTAAAGGACATATTCATTGCCGATTTTGGGTTCTGATGGAAGATACTGCTGAGGTTATACACCAAGTACACACGTGATTCTGCTCTGGCAGAAGTGCACGCGCAATTCAGCTCTGGAAAAACTCCCTGAGGTCCAGAGAGAGATGAAGGATACAAAGGAGATCAAATAAAGAAAACCAAAGCAGTGGTGTAGGTGAAACAACCCATGACAATAGTGACACAACCACAAAGTAAATAAGCAAAATATAGAGTCACAAGGAAGTAGTAGTCAATGAAAAATAATAATTTGAGTAACACTCAGGGTAATAATGCTGAAAATAGTCACAAAAAAAACTGATATAATTCAGACAAGCTTCTTACTTAGCAGAGATGCTCCTATAATAGAGAAGTCAGGCAAACTGGATCAGGCTTGGAGAGGCAAACACAAGGTATTTTTACTTAGTTATTAAGCATAGACAATTGAAGAAAGCTATTACACATTTACATCATAATCAAGGAACTTGACGTACAAATCCTGCAATCCTAGCTAAACAATTAGTCCAATATTTTAAGGAGCTACTCGGAAGATAAGGAGAGGTTAGGATCAGAGCCTCACCTGATGTCCTAAGTGAGGGGCATGTGTTGATTATTGAACAACAATTGGATATATTGAAACTTATTAATGCAAAGGATATTAGGAAAGCTGTGTTTAGTATTGATATGAAAAGCAGTCCTAGCCCTGATGGCTATGGTAGTGGTTTCTTCAGAGAAGCTTGGGATATCATGGGAAAAGATGTTGCTAAAGAACTGTTGGATTCCTTCGGGAATAGCCAGTTACTGAGAAAGATAAATGCTACTAATATTAACCTTATCTCAAATGTCCTTGTTCCTGAAAATGCTAGTCAGTGCATACCGATCTCATGTTGTAATGTGATCTATAAAGTCATTTCAAAACTGATTTCTCAGAAACTAAATATGGTTGTAAGATACTTGGTAGCAGAGAATCACAAAACTTTTGTTCAATGGAGATCTATGGTCCACAATGTCTTAATATATCATGACTTATTAAGGCATTACAATAGGAATATCAGTCTCAGGTGTTTGATGAAGATTGATCTCCGAAAAGTATATGACATGCTGAGTTGAGAATTTTAAAGGAAGCTTTACTTGGTTATGGGTTTCCAGATGGTTTTGTGAAGCTGATTATGATGTGTGTAACACCTCCCAAGTATTCTATTATGGTAAATGGGGTAGAAAATTGTTATTTTGAGGGAAAGCGGGGAATATGATAAGGGGATCCCATGTCTCCCCTCCTATTTATATTGGTTATGGAGTCCTTAACTACGGTTTTGAAGATTATGAGTGGCTTACCAAACTTCAGATTTCATCCAATGTGTTAAAAACTTAAGCTTACGTATTTGTGTTTGTTGATGATTTAATAATTTTCTGTAGCAGGATGGAGCAATATGTAAGGAGAATTATGGAAGCACTAGACCATTTCACTAAGGTTACTGGGATGATAACTAACATGGACAAATAAAATATGTTTATTGTAGGAACACTACTAAAGAACTCTTTTTAATTTAAATATAACAGGATTCATAATGGGTACTTTTCCTGTAAGAAATTTGGACCTGTCACGTTCGTCTAAGAAATGACACATATTGGATTGCCATCAATTAACTGGAAAAATCACTCAAAGGATTAAGAATGGCTATGGGAAGGTGCTATCATATATTAACATATCTATTGCATATGGAAGCGAGGCAAGATAATATTCTGCTTTTCAGGTAACAACAAGAAAATATTACATAGAAGAAAATACATACTAGTTTCATTCAAGCCACTTAGCATGCATCATATAAGATAATAGAAACAGAAGAGTTTAAAAACAACATTTCATATAAAAGAGTTTGATAAAAGCTGAAGTCTAAGAATAAGTCTCAATAAGCCATCTACTACATCAATAGAATGAATTTGGGACGTAACCCATACAAATTCTGAAAACTTAAATGACATAAAGCTATGAAAGATTCTCAGTCCTTGGAACATGAGGACTCACCAATCATCAAAGTTAAGAATCACTTAGCCATGAGAATTCGAGGTAGGAACATCAAACCCTACATTCTTGAGATAATGTAGGCAAAAGTATGCGTCAGTACATGGAATGTACCAAGTGTGATAGCAATGAATAAGAGCTATGAAATGATGCAAAAAGGGACTTTACGTGACATGCAATAGTGAAGCTAATTCATAAAATATTCATGGTAAAAACATAAGTCACAACCATGGTTAATGTAAGATTATCATCTTAAAAGACACTTGTGAGATACTTTAGAAAGTAATTTTAGTTCATTATTGCTTGAAGTTAGCCTTAACTAACATAGACCATGTGAGCTATAACATGGAATCCGGTGTCTATCCCACACTAAAAAGAGATTTTCCTACTTGCCAACGTAAGGACCATGCGTCTTGAGCTAAAGTGGATCCACTAGCTAATGTCTATCTAAGATAATCTTTATATGGTGGCACATAGTTTATGGGACATGGGTAGTCACTGCTTGTCCACTCGGTGCTAAGCATAAATATCATGGAATAGCCATTAATCATAATCATCTTATTATCCCTGTGAAGGCACAATTTAGTAACCAATCCAAGCTAAAGTTCATTAGAATAGCTCCTTAGTCTTGATTCAACTTAGGTGAGAAAACCTTTCAACCTTATGAATCCTTTATGTGAGAAACCCTTTCACAATCATATTTTGAGTAGTATGTGAGAAATCCTTTCACAACAATAACAACAACAACATAAATGTTTTACTCTCAAAGGAACCTCAAATCAATTATATCAACTTCATGAGAAAACATGCATATCTTCATAGATTCATCTTTCATAGTTCAAAAGCATCGTCATATGTTCATAGTCTAGAAATCATGGATCATCCATGGGTTCATGTGAATTCAACTTAGAAATATCTAATTACTCCAATTCATAAATAAGAAGATATAAACTAATCAATTGGATCATAATTGAAAAGAACCCATGAGATTGAAAAAATCCTAATTTTAATTGGAGATATTAACTTGTAAAATTAATGAATTTAGGAACCCTACAGAGGAAAGGACTCCATAGATGAATACAATCATACCTTATTGCTAGAAGACCCAAAAGAACGGAGGATTGGAGACTTGAATGGAACCCTATGTCTTTTTCTTCTTCCTTGGGCTTGAGAGATTTTTGGGAGGATGAACTTGGTCAATCTTTGGGGATTTTGGAGAATGATTTGAAGTGTTCCAGACTAAGTTAGCCACACTACGGGCTGACATTGATGCTTTGACTATTGCCGGCTCATCCGCACCTAAGCCTACTCCTACAATAGGGTGAAGCAATGTTATATTTACTCTATTTGGTGAGGACTAGCCATCTATCCCTGAATAGGCACGGAGAGTCCACAAGAGGGAGCGGTGTGAGCGAGAGAATGGCTAGTGCCAGTCTGCGTTAGATGAGCAGCTGAGATAGTAGCGTGTGTAAACGATGGCAGCGGGAGTTTTGGCTTTAGGGTGTACTATTGATGCTGCACCCCAGACTACAGAGTGTGTCACTGAGGGTTACACCTAAGTTGATACATCAGATTCGAGGCATCTGGACCTAACATCTTCTTGATTGTTCATTGGTGCTTATGCACCACAGGTTTGTCTCACCTACTATTTTTACTTGATTTTGTGCATTGAGGGCATTGCACTACTTTTTATGTGGAGGTGGGGTGAATGGATTGTTAGTGTTGGGGTGAAGTCTGAGTAACTCAATTGACAATCCTTGGGGTTTTCTTGCCTGTGTTCTTTTTCTCCAAGGAACTGTCTTAATTGCTGTTGAATCGACACGTTTAGGATAGTAAAAGTACGGAAGTAATCTGGAAATAAAAGCATGACGGCAATAGAACATGAAAATTGATATCCCTCCAAATTTTGATATGTGCTATGTCTGTGAAATTGATAAGCTGAATGTGTAGGATCTTTGTATGACATGATAGGAATCGATAAGACATTATGACTTAAACTGTAACATGAACCGGATACACTGATGATTTGATGGTGAAACAAAGTGCCATGTGTGTGTGAGGTTGTTTGTATATTCATATTGTATATGCCAATCTAGAACTAGCCATGTTAGTCTTGCTAAGATGGTTAAAAGCTGTGAATTAGGAAATGATCATAGGCCACTGTTGAAAATGAGTCCACTTAAGCCTAAAAACAACCAACCAAATAAATGAATTGCTCCCTTAGATCCACATTTTTTAGCCTAAAGAAGACTGTTTCTTCATTTCACCCAATTCACCTACCCCGAGTAAATTATTAAACTTTGCTTTGGCCCTGGTCCTTCCTTGGACATTGTGTACCTGAATTCAGGCTAAAAAACCTATGTCGAGGGTGGCTAGTTCAGAGTTGTTCACCTTGATTTTGGCCCTGGTCCTGTCTAGGATATTGTGCACCTCAACCAATTCTAAAATCTTAAGTTGAGGGTGGCTGTCATGGAGGAAAAAAAATAAAGAAAGGGGTATGAAAAGAGTTGTGTGTAGAATGACAAAAAGCTAAAGAGCAAAATGTTGTGAGAGGGTGTGACTGAATAAAAAGATGAAATGAAAAGATGAGGAAAAGCTAAATCAACGCAAGAAAAACATGTCAAAGTTTCACCTGCGCTTAAATGAATAAGAGGGAGAGGAGCAAAAGTGAGACAATGTCAGGGCTGATTGTAAAAGAGGAAAATAGCCAATGTAATGACAAGGAGGGTAGACAAGTCACTTAATATCCAAATATACCATACTTGACCCTGAGCCTGTGTTACAAGCGAAGAAAGTCCTATAGTGATCCTATTCTAACGGTTTGAATCAAAGTATGGAAAATAGGGGCAAACCTATGGTATTGTGCATGTACTATGTTGAATTCAATTATGTGTGTGAGCGTATACCGAGTCCCTAACTAGAACTCTTATTATGTGTGAACAAAGGGCTTTCTTTGCGATAAGGGCACAAGTTACATTATTGGAAAATTTGGTATCTTTGTGATTGTTGTCAGTGTATGTTAATGTGTCTATTGGTATGTTTATGTCATAAATTGACTGCATGTGTTGGCTTGTTGATTGAACTAAAAGATTGCACTGTGGTGAAAATACATACGGAGGGGTGATTATTGAGAAAATGCCACGTGATTGCTTAAATTTTGGGTTGCTTCTACATAAGTGTCGTTTAGAGTTTGTTGTGTCGCTTGAGGACAAGCAACGATTTTAAGTTGAGGGTGTTGATGTACTGCAAATTTACGGTACTTTTAATGCATTAAACTCAGAGTTTTGCATGAGTCTTGGGCATTTTGTTATTAGATATCATGGTGTTTTTCTCAAATTTTGCAGGAAATAGGTTTTGGAGCAGTAGATGTTAAAGTGTTGCAGTAGAGTTTTTATTGATGAATGAGTAGACTTACGAGCCATCATCTCTATGACGAGCCTTAGGTGGAAGTCACAGGTTGAAGTGCTGAGAACTGGAGCTATGTATGGAACGATGACAGGAGACTGACGAGTCATAGTTACTACTACGAGCCGTACATGAGGAGTCATAGAAAAGTTCAGAGAGGATGAGCTCCAGTACTTGAATGATGGATGAGAAGGACGGGCCATTCATAGACTTACGAGGCGTAAGTCATGCCCGTAGGAAGCACTCACCATATGATAGATCAACCACTGATTGACGGAAGGGACCTACGAGCGGTAGGTCACCAACCGTAGATGACACTACCCAAGCCGAATTTCCTTATTCTTCCTTTTCCTACTTGGTTTAGGATTTGTTTTCAATAAATATTACTTGTGTTTTTCATTTTTGGTCGGTTAGACGTTTTGAGACATATTATTTTGGCTTTGAGAATTTGCTTGTAAACATTTGGTGCAATCGATTCTTGAGGTATTGGTTTTCATTATTGCTTTCCTTTCGATTATCAATTGAAGAATACGGATTTCATCTACTAGCATTGTAAGTTATGATTTATTCCATTAACCCTAGAATGAATTATGATCTCACATACATGAATAGCTAAATCCACAACTAGGGTTGTGGAAACCATGAGTAATTAACACGTTGAAACTAATTATTAAGTAATTCTGGAATAGTGTTTATGCATGTATTGTTAATCTCTTCATTTTGAATGCTTTTTAACGGTGCGCAGTGTTATAACTCGTCTCATTCCTACTTGCCCGACCAAGGAAGTAATGAATGAGAAAGAGGTTAAGCAATGGAGATTTAGCGTTGATAATCCGCTATCTAATAGCCTAACCCAAATATGTGAGGGCTAATCTGGGGTCAGTGGTAAGGGTTAGTAAAGTATACACACGTAAACCGACCAAGTTGCATAGTAAAATTCCCTATTTGGATAACTAATCCCTTAAGAGATACATAACTTACTGACTTTGCATGTTAAACACTAGAAAACGATTACTATTATTAAGGTTACTACGTAAAGAGCTTGTGGCTAACACACATGCCCTAGATTCATCTCATATTGATAATACAAATTGCGAATCTTATTACTTGCTAACTTGTTACTACAAATAAATAAATTATTATTTCATACTGCAAAACCCCCCTTTTTACAAAAATAAGTTGACTAAAAGTACACTTGACATTAATTAGCCTAAGTCTAGACCTTGTTCCTCGTGGGATCGACCCTAACCGTTGTTATATTCTTTATTTGACAACGATCGCTTATACTTCTTTAAGGGAGTTGTAATTTGGTTGTATCATATCCCATACCCGAACATGATGATAGATACAACCTTTAGATATCATTTTCCTAGC
>JAGDQO010001242.1:0-34461 GCA_018342035.1 Solanum appendiculatum | reverse complement strand
ACCACATTGGCCTTCCCACGATGGTACAAAATGGTCATATCATAGTCCTTTAGTAACTCAAGCCATCTGCGCTGTCTCAAGTTCAGATCCCTCTAACTGAAAATGTACTAAAGACTCCAACGATCGGTGAAGACCTCACAATGAACCCCATACAAGTAATGCCACCATAAGTTAAGCACAAACACCACCGTGGCAAGCTCTAGATCGTGAGTAGGATAGTTCTTCTCATGAGCCTTCAACTGTCTAGAAGCATAGGCAATAACTTTCCTTTTTTGCATCAATACACCTCCCAAACCATCTCCGGAGGCATCACAATTTATGGTGAAACCCACACCCTCCTCGAGCAAGGTCAACACAGGAGCAGAAGTCAACAAAGCCTTGAGCTTTTGAAAGCTCGCCTCACACTCATCGGACCAATGAAAATCCACAGTCTTCTGAGTCAATTTAGTCAATGGCGCTGCAATAGAAGAGAAACCCTGCACAAACCGTCTGTAGTAGCCTGCCAACCCTACAAAACTCCAAATCTCAGTAGGAGATGTAGGTCGGGTCCAGTCCTTAACCACCTCAATCTTGGCTGGATCGACCCTAATCCCCTCCTTGGACACCACGTGTCCCAAAAATGCTACAGAATCCAGCCAGAACTCACACTTGAAAAACTTGGCGTACAACTTTTGCTCCCTCAAGGTCTGAAGTACCAATCTCAGATGACAGACATGATCCTCCTCGGTCTGGGAATATATCATAATATCATCAATGAATACGATCACGAAGGAATCCAAATACAGACGGACCACTCCGTTCATCAACTCCATAAACGCCGTAGGGGCGTTAGTCAACCCGAACGACATCACCAAGAACTCATAGTGGCAATAACGAGTCTGAAAAGCTGTCTTAGGAATATCAGATAGCTTAATCTTCAACTAGTGATAGTCAGACCTCAAATCAATCTTAGAAAACAACGCCGCACCCTGAAGCTGATCAAATAAATCATCAATGCGAGGAAAAGGATACTTGTTCTTAACAGTTACCTTGTTCAACTGTCTATAGTCAATGCACATCCTCATAAAGCCATCTTTCTTCTTAACAAATAGAACTGGTGCTCCCCACGGTGACACGCTAGGGCGAATAAACCCCTTGCTCAACAAGTCCTGTAATTGATCCTTCAACTCAGCCGGAGCCATATGCTACGGGGCAATAGAGATGGGCTTAGTGCCCGGCTCCAAGTCAATAGCAAAATCAAGGTCCCTATCCGGAGGAACACCAAGAAGATTAGTAGGAAACACATCTGCAAACTCCTGAACCACAGGAATGGACTCCTTTGGAGGTGGCTCAACACTACTATCCCGAATAAAGGCCAAATAGGACAAACACCCTCTATCAATCAATCTCTAGGCTCGGAAAAAGGAAATCACCTTACTAGGGTAAGAACTACTAGTGCCCTTCCACTCTATCCTCGGAACACCAGGCATCGCTAGAGTGACAGTCTTAGCATGACAATCCAGAATCGCATGATAGGGAGAAAGCCAATCCATACCCAAAATCACATCAAAATCTACCATCCCCAGAATAATCAAGTCTAGCCAAGTGTCGTACACAGCCAAAGAAATAGGACAGGATCGATACACTTGATCCATCACTAAGGGCTCACCCACGGGTGTAGAAACATACACAGGCACAAGCATACGATCACATACCAAATAAAACTCAGATGCAAAGTAGGCCGACACATAGGAGAAAGTAGACCCTGGATCAAATAATACAGAAGCATCTCAATGGAAGACTGAAACAATACCTGTGATGACTGCATCAGAAGACTCAGCCTTGGGTCTCCCCGAAAAAGCATAACACTGAGCCCCTCTACCACCACCAGTCGGAGCCGTAACTCTACCTCCACGCTGAGCCACAGCTCCACCACCTAACCCTCTACCACCCCTACCTGCTGACTGACCCCTGCCCCGAGCTCTAGCCAGAGGCACTAAATCTCTCTCTGGAGCTGCAGAATAAGTACGCTGGGGCCCTAAATGTGTCTGAAGAGGACATTGTTGCATAGATGACCCGAATCCCCACAAGAATAATAAGACCTCGGAACAGTGATCTGCTATGATGATCCAGATGAAGTACCACGGCCACTCTGGCCAGAATCATGAGATCCACGGGACACCTGTCCCCTCCCTTAGCCACTGGCATGGAAGCATGCAACGGCCTCTGACGCTGGAAAGAAGTACCACCTCTCTAAGAACCCCTACCTTTAGACGAGGCACCAGAAAATTGACCACAAGCACGGGCCCTCTTGGAGTCTCCAAACTCCTCCCGAACCATCAACTCTGCCTCTCTGGCGATAATCACGATGGACTAGAAGGAAGCGCCCTCACGGGATAATCTAAACACACACGATCTGATGGAGAAAGTCAAACCCCTCACAAACCTGTGGACCTTCTCCTCCTCATCAGGAATCACAGACGTGGCAAGACAACACATCTGACAGAAACATGCCTCGTACTCTGCAATCGACATGCTACCCTGAGTCAAACCCTCAAACCTTAGCCTGCTCTCCTCATGCATACTCCAAGGGATGAAACGATCACGAAAAGCACTGGAGAAAGCGTCCCACTCAATCGGAGGAAACCCCACAGGCAAGCACTCCACCCAAGACCTCCACCACTCCCTGGCAAGCCCACAGAGCTGGAGAGCAACAAAACAGACACCCCTCACATCTACCATCCTCACTGCCCCAAGCATCTCGCGGCACAAAGTCAGAAACTCATGAGCAGCATCACTCTTACCACCCTCAAACAGGGGTGGTCTCGTCTTTTGAAACCTCTCATAACACTTCTAGTCCTCCACCATCAGAACTACATCCTCATCATCCTGTGCACCTACAGCTGGTGTGGGAACCAACGGCGGCTGACCCACCGGATCCTGAACAACCGGACCCTGATGCTGCTCTGGGATCTGTGCCTCTGCTCTTGTTTGTGAACCCTAAGGCGTGACTGCAACGCCCTGAGTAAAACTTTCCATCACTCCCAACATCCTCAATAGGGTCTCCTGAAAGAACGGTACTGAGAAACCTGGAGGAACCTGACCCTGGCCAACCTCAATCTGTAGCTCTGGAGAAGCCTCTCGACCACAGCCTCTAGCAGGTGCCGTTCCTCGGGCACGGCCTCTACCACGTGCCCCAACTCGGGCTCTACCCCGACCTTTGACTAGGGCCTCAACTGCTACCTCAGGGACTGCCTCCCCTGCATCGCTCGAAACTGAAGCTCTGGTCCTCGGCATCTGCCAAAACAACACACGACACTCAGCACAAGCGATAGAACCACACACGATAAGAAAGAATGAAATAAAAGAAGTTTCCTAACAGTCTTCATAGCCTCTCGAAGATAAGTACAGAGGTATCCGTACCGATCCTCGAGACTCTACTTAGACTTGGCTTGAACACGTGAGACCTATGAAAACTTGGCTCTGATACCATTTGTCACGAGCCAAAATCGGGTGTGATGGCACTTGTCCTATCCCACCAGGACAAGTCACCTAAAACCCAACAAGCGGAAGAAATAACACAAAACGAAGAAATAACTAAAAGCAAAAGACTTCATCTATAAAACCAATCCAAGGCGGGTTGTCACATGTACAAGCCTCTATTACAGAATGCGAAACAAAACTTAAAGTCTCAATGTATGTGTCTCAAATAGAACAAACATAGGTAAAAAGGGCAAGAGAGTTCGCCGACATCGAACAGCTACCTCTCAAGTGTCCTTAACAAGCCTTGGGGAAAGAAGAAGGAAGAACTAGCACGCGGTCCGGGCTCGGAACCTACACAAGTGTAAAAGCAAGGGTGAGTACCAAACAACGCGATACCCAGCAAATCAACTAATAAAACGAAGCAAATCTAAAAGAATCTCGAAACTCTGACTTCCAACCGAACCTCCGATAACTACAACCTACACAGAAACTCAGCCCAACCTAAAAGATTTCCAATCTACAGTTCAAATGATACAAGTCAACAACAGTTCAACAAAGAAGCTTAAATCAGTATCAACAAGTAAGTCTCAGAATCATAAGGTACAACATAGTATCACAGAAACAAGGATCAGACAATAAAATGCGATGCAATGCCAAGTATAGAATGCATGTCTGTCCTAAGATACACAACCGCTGAATCTCAGACTGGTACCCAAGGGGGCCACACATGGACCATCTATCTGACGAAACCATTTTCCATCGGCATAAATCATCTCTTGTCGGAACCATCTCCCATCGGCATAAGTCATCACTGGCCACACATGGACCACATATCCGCCAGAACCATCTCCCATCGGCATCGTCGGAACCATTTCCCATCGGCATAAATCATCAAGTGTCTCATCATAGTGTTTCAAGAACCAATGCACACAAGCATGTTCACACAGATAATGAGAATGAATGATAGTGCTCAATATCACAACGCAATTCATATCAATGCAAATCACGTCACACTATCAACAATATATCAACAACAACAGTCAAAATCTCAATATCCACAACAACTCAATGATGTCAATTACCTAGTCTCCATATCTCTACTCCTTTCATCACAAGTAGGATTAATCGCTAACAAGAGTCATCAAGTCTAGTCCCATAATAAACAATGAGCAAAAGACATATTCAACACGTTCATAATCACAATGAGACTTTCATAGCAATATATCAAACTTACAAGAATATCAAGTCCATGGCCCAATCACACGTTGGCCTATCACATTAGCACACAAGCCACTTTATTAACCCCGCCGGTCATTATTAGATTGATTCATGCAAGAACTCACCCAATACCTCAATCTCATTACTCCCCAACGCAATCAAGTAAGGAAATCAAAATTCTAAAAAATTTACAAGGTTTTAAGAGTTCACTTACCTTAATCGAATTGAAATCAATCAACAATCGGAACTTTTCCCTTCTGTAAGCAATCCAAAGCAACACAATCTAATCAAATAGTGAAACCCAATCACAATCTAGGCCTAACAATGCCAAGAACACGAAATTCGGAAAGAAAAGGTAAAACAACCCAAAAATCCGATTTCGAAAACGAGGTTTGAATCCGGGATTTCTTTCATAAATATCATCCTCAATACCAAAGGAACTCAATGGTGAAAAACCCATTCGAAAAGGAAGCTCAAAACAGCCCTCCATTTCCATTTTAGCAAATTTTCGGAGTTCTTTCAAAATCACCAAAAACACATTTAAAAATCTCAAATTCCAATTCAAAATCATGTTTAAAGCATTGGGTAATCAAGGCCAAGGGTTAAAATATCTTACCCACACCGATTCCCAATAAAATCCTCTTCAAAAATCGCCCAAGAGAACTCCAAAAAAGATGAAAATGGTGAAAATGGGCTAATTCCCGACTTTACACTGTTCATGCATTAAATGACCTCCGCGAATGCGGACCACTAACTCCGCGAATGCGGACCACTAACTCCGCGAACGCGGAGACCAGCCAAATTGTACTCCGCAAACGCGGAACCCTATTCGCGAATGCGGAGCCCAACATCACCATACTCAGCAAACGCCGAACCCCCTCTGCGAACGCGGAGACCAAAACAAGACAAGGGAAAACTAACACTCCACGAACACGGAGAACAACACTCAGACACTCCACGAACGCAGTACCCACCAACCTTTCCCTCCACAAACGCGGGCAACAACCCTGCGCGAACGCGGAGGCCAAAATAGCTAGCACCAGATAGCAGCAAAATCAGCAATTTCTCAAGTCTCCAAATGGACCCTCGGGATTCGTTTGAAATCCCGTGCACACAAACCAGATATGCAACCCTACTAAATTCGGCGTTCCGGACTCAATGGAATCATCGGAATTTGGATTTGAGGTCTCCTTGACCCGGAAATCGATAAAACATAACAAAACTAACTCAAGTCTCAACAACTCAAAATAAGCTCGGGACCTCTAAAAACTCAACCAAGGCCACCCATGGGCCTAAAATCATCCCCCGAATCCAACGGAGTTGTCGAAATCGACATCCGAGCATCGGATCTCCAAATGTTGACCAAAGTCAACCCTATGATCAAACTTTCACAATTTTCCAACTTAGGACCTCAAATTCACTAAACAGACCCAAAACTGATCCCGTCAACTCTCCTAGGCCAAAATCCACATTCCGGAATTGATGGAATCGACAGAATTCCCATCCGAGTCCCGAAACTCCAAATGACCTCTAAAACCACAAATTGGCAACTTAAGCCTTTAAAATCCAAAACTTTTCAAAAACTTCATTTTAACTCAAATTTTCACCAAACCAACTTCGGAAACATTTCAAATGTGACTCGGGGCAACTCTCGGGAGGGGCAAAACAGTCATTTTGCAAAAATTACGAAAAATGACCTTCAAGGTCATTACAAACAACCCCCGTGAAAGAGATGCAAAGATACACCACCATACAAAGTTTTATTTTACTGCTCTTGTGCTATAGTCTTTGACTAACAACCTCTGTTTTCTATATTTTAGGAGTACTCATTCTGTCTCCGTTATTCCTCGATCAGCCATAAGCGGAGCTTCTTCGAAGAAAGGTGAAGGCAGGATACTTTGTGGTTATGAATAACTTTGTGACTCATTGGTTCTCAAATATCTATACAGAGGATACTATATTTAGTTACAATTATATATGAACTAGTTAACCAAACCGCGCTTCGCGCGGTCATATTTTTTTTATATATGATTGATATAAAAAAAATTAAGAAATTGCAATACAAAAATATATATATGAAAAAATCAAACAGAAAATAACAATAAAAGAAAAAAAAATAATAGAATTAAATTAGTTTCAAGAAAAAAAGAAGAAGATAATTATAATTTTTTCTTGGAACAATATAAAGACATATTCTTTATGCGCCAATTTTATATACGTTGCTATCTCATTTTTGGGTGTTTTAAATTATTTATGTTATTTTACTAATAATTTCCTTTATATAATACTATTTACATTTATAAATTTATTTAACTATTTAAATTTAGAGTTCATGTAATTTCTATTACTTATAATTCAACTTTTTCACAATTATTACTTTAAAATATGAGCATATCAATTAGTGTAATTGATAAAATTAATAGCCTAAACTTTTTTATGTATCCACACAAAACTTTCATATGGAAAGCATAGAAAGTGTAATTCTAAATTCAAGAAAGAAACTAGAAGTTATATTCAATTTACACATTTACTAATTAATTAATATTTCGTGAAAAAATTACATTAAAAATTAAAACAATAAATATACAAGAGAGCTCAAATATCAATTTTATATAGAAACTGAATAAATTATGTAATCCAAACACTATTGAAATATGAAAAAGTTAAAAGCGAATATCAATGATTTCATAAATCAATATGTGGATGAGTTTTGATTTTCAATAAATAATATGACAATTTTGGACAATAAATGATTATAATTATGATGTTTATTCTTATAAACCAATAAAATAAATAAGAAAATTTGGAAAAAAATTTAAAAAATTTATCTTTTTTGGCTGGTGCAACATTTTTTTATTGCCAACTTTAATCATGGATTCATTATGAAATGTAATGACTATAAATGGATTTTGGGAAAAAAAAATTTGGAGAGTTACGTCTTTCCATTTTTTAAATTTATTCAGTGAGCAATTATCTTATTCTTTAATTGACTAATTATGTAAATATTTTATAGATTTTTGAAAATTAGATAAAAAGAAAAATCTCATAATTAGGAGAGTTAAAGGGATAATTTAATTTTTTTCAAGCTATTTGAAATGATATTTAGTTAGACTACTCTATTTTAATAAATTTTCATTCTTTAAGGAGAAAATGAAATATTTGAGTGATAAATATTTATGCCTTTAAATTTACAATAAATAATAGGAATAGGTTGAGTAGTAAAGTTTGAGATATTTAAATTCTTACAATAAATAATAGAAATTAATGAAGGAAACACTAATTGACACATTTTTTTAATAGTAATAATAAATAGAAATATAGTGAAAATTACAACAATCAAAAAGTAAATAAATAAAATAAATAGGATCATTGGCCAAAGAGAGGTGTCAAATCATTTTTTTAATATTTAGCTTTGTATAATAAATAGATAGATATAAATTTTTCATTTTTCATGGAGAAATGAAAGGTTGGAGTTAAATATTTAGACCTTTAAATTTACAATAAAGAATAGAAATAAATAAAATAATAAATTTTGAGACATTTAAGTTTTTACAATAAACAATAGAAATGAATGGAGAGAGTAGTAGTTGACACTTTTTTCAATAAGAATAATAAATTAAAATATAGTGAAATTTATCAAAAAAAATAAATAGGATCTTTGTCCTTATTTTATTTTTTTTGAAAACGAAAGTATTGCATACAATGTTTATAGTTTCTTTAGTTTTTTCTTAAGAATTATACAAATTGTAGTCAATTTTTTTAATTCTTTGCTTGGATAACATTTTTTTTTGTAAGTTATCAAGTTTTCGCACTTTAAAATGCTTCTAATCGTAGTGTAGTATTTAGGAATGCACTTGAGCATACAAATAAACAGTAATATCGAATACATAATGTTCATTTTAGAATGTTGCAAAAAGATATCATAATAAAAATTCATAAGAACTAATCATAATTTAACCTAATGAATTATGTATGTATAACTATAGTCATATAAACAAAAAAGAAAAAATAAATTTCTTTATCAAGTTTCTCTTTCTCAGTCTTCTGATTTGCTTTAGTTCTCATTTTATTCTCTTCCCATTACATTTTTAAAATACAACTTTAAGAAAAAAGAGAATGTAAAAATGTACAATTAAAAGAATTTTAAAATATATGAAAGAAAAACTAAAGAGATCAAATTACTATAATAATAATTTTACTATAGGACTCTACATCATCTTCTTCCGAAATTCATAATTTTCTCTACTTTTGTATCTTCCTCAACTTTCTTCTTCATCCCTACAAGCACAAATTAAGAATATACTTATATGAAATTGTTAGTTACTCCATGATTTTATTTGTATTGAGTTTATTCAATTTAGTTTCAAAGATTAGTTAAATTGACTAAACATAAATAAATAATATCACATAAAAATTATTAAAGTAAAAAAAATATAATTTAAAAAATTAAAAGAAGCATTTTTACCCATAGATTCTTTACGACTTTGTTGAAAGCAACCATATGATGTGATGATTTGCATTTTCTTCCTCACCCTAATGTATGATATGGTGATGGAGAAGTGAAAGAATAACTTTGAATGAAAATATTTTCTTGATAAAAAATATGAATTTATATAGAAAAATAGGAGGAATACCATAAGGTGTCATAAACTAATAAATTTAATTTTGGGGGTTATGAAGATTAAAAAAAGGGAGTTATGAATATTATTAAGATTATAAGTTGAAGATGTGTGAGTTATTAGTAGTTATTTCTTATTTTATTAAAGAAATTAAATATATATTATAGTGGTAGGTGACAAGTTGAGTAATTGAATGTGAAAACTTTTTGAGATATTAAAAATAAAATAATTAAATAATGAAGGAAAAAATGGTCAAAAAAAGAAGAAAAAAGATAAATGTAAATGAAGGCCATAGAGAGGTGTCACATCACATTCTCTATGTTTCTTCTTTATATATATATATATATATATATATATAATATAGGGGTATAAATTTTTCAATAATTTTTTCAATAATTTCAATAAATTCAAAGGTTTTTTCTCAAATATGTTGTAAATCCTACTAAGTACTCTCTCTTTATACCCCTATATTATATCAAGCTGTGAAGAAGAAGTGAAACAAGGTTAAATAGTTAAAATAGTTAAAATAGTTTTTAAAAAAAAAAAAAAAAACAACTTTGGGAGAAGTTATATAAAACTTAATAGCTAAAGAACTATTTATATGTTAAAGGAACCAAGAAAGAGAGAGTACTTAGTAGGATTTACAACATATTTAAGAAAAAACCTTTGAATTTATTGAAATTATTGAAAAAATTATTGAAAAATTTATACCCCTATATTGGTATCAGAGCAATATAGGGGTATAAATTTTTCAATTTCTATTAATTTTTCCAATTTCTATTGGTTTATTAATTTTTATTTCTTCATTTTTCTTAATAATGGATTTTTCTATACAAGGTATACATCCTTCTATATAACATTTTTTACATTTGGCTCTTATATTTCTTCCTAGATACCAATGACATATATAACTATAGAAGAACCTATTAGACTTCAAGAAGGAGGTAATAAAGGTAAAATACTTAACATAGCTGCACATGATCCGCAGTTATGGAACTCAGTAATAGATGTATGGAAAAGTATAGTAGTAGCAGACTATATACAAACAAATCAAGAAAATGATGCAGAAACCATGTATAGATACATGGAAACATTTTTAGGAGAATCTACAAAAGGATTATGGGAAGCATACAAAACCGAATTCCCTGAAGAATTTCAAGGAATGGTAAATATGGGACCAAATCCTTATAATTTTTCAAATAAAATACATAGTTTAATAACTGGAGAAGACCCAAACAGTGGATTAATAACATTACAAAGAAATGTTGTTATAAAATTAGAACAATTAAGTATAAGTAGTTGGTTTAGTATAAAAGAATTTTTAAATGAATATTTTTATTATTGTAGTATAAGTGGAAATGCTTTTGATACAAATTTAGGAAAGAAATTATTTAATAAATTACCAGGAGCTTTAGGTAGAGAAATAGAAGAAAAATGGTATAAAAGAGAAGGAGTAATACAAAATCCAGAAGGAAGATGGTCTATTGGCCAAAGAATACAACATATAATGGCAATTTTACAAGAAAAATGTACAAATATACAACTACAGAAACAATTAAAACAAAATGAGACAAATTTCTGTAAAAGTATATACACCACTCAGAATTATGATAAAGAACCTAATAATAATAAATATAAGAAAAATAAAAATTATAAAAATAAATTTTCAAAAAGAAAATATTATTTAAGAAAATCAAGAGCTAGAAAACCTTACTTAGATAAATATAGACATGTAAGAAAATATGATAATAATAGAAGTTATAAAAATAAATTAGAATGTTTTACTTGTGGAAGTCAAGAACATCTAGCTAATACTTGTCCAAAAAGAAATAATAGTAGAACTAGAAATGCTCAATTAATAGAAGATTTTCAAGAAACATTAATAAATGTAGACGAATATATGTCAGACAATGAAAGTATTTTTTCCATAATAAGTATGGAAGTAAATGAAGATAAGAAAGAATCTTCAGATTCTGAAGAAGATGAATTAATAAATAACATAGGTTTAGAAAAATTAAATTTAGAAGATTTAGAAAACCATAATATGGTAAATATATCTTTTACTTGTGATCATGATTTTGAACAAGGAAAAGGATTGGATAGTAACCAATGTTATATATGTCATTGGTATCCAGGAAGAAATATAAGAGCCAAATGTAAAAAAAATGTTATATAGAAGGATGTATACCTTGTATAGAAAAATCCATTATTAAGAAAAATGAAGAAATAAAAATTAATAAACCAATAGAAATTGGAAAAATTAATAAGACAATTAATTTAGAAGAAGAAATAAGAAAATTAGAAAAGAGAGTAGAAATTCTGGAACATAAGATATATAAATTAGATAAAGGAAAAGAAAAAATGTATGAAGAAAAAGAAAATTTAGAATTAGAAGAAGAATTATTAAATACTGAATCAAGTATTTTAATCTGTAATGAAGATAAAAAGATAAGTACTATAAAAATTCTAGCAAGAATAAGAATTGAAGACTATGAAGTAGAGACTTTAGCATTAGTAGATTCAGGTTGTACAAGAAGTATAATAAATAAGAAAATTATACCACAAAATCTAATAAAAGAATTACAAAATCCTGAAATAGCTATGCAAATGGATGGATCATATAATACATACAAACATTATATAAATAAAGCTACAATAAGTTTTATTAATACTTGTACAGACTTTTACAAACCAACATATAAATTAGAAAAAAATTGTGTAAGAGATTTAAATATACAAGTAGATTTTGTGTTAGGATTAGACTTTTTATTACATAATAATGGAGGTTGTTTGCTAACTAGGGATGGAGTAATCTTTTCCAAGCAAGTAACTGAAACATCAGTAGTAACTACACCTGTAGAAAATAAATACAGATACATTAAAAATAAAGTAGAAAAGAAGAAAGATATTAAAGAAGATTGTAATTGTGATAATAAACAATCAAAATGTGAGTGTAAAATAAATGAAGAATTAGAATTAATAACTATAGAAGAAAATGAAAAAGAATATTTTTTAATAGAAATAAATACAGAATTATATGATTTTAAGAAAGGTATACAAAAAATAGGAATAATAAAAGATCAAAAAGATTTAGAAAGAATAATACATATTCTAGATGAATTAGAAATTATAGGAGAAAAACCTCTAAAACATTGGGAGGCAAATAAAATAAAATGTAAATTAGACATTATAAATCCATAATACATTGTAAAAACAGCCTCTATAGAATCAACAAATGAAGATTTGTTAGAATTTGAGACTCAAATAAAAGAATTAATGAATTTAGGAGTAATAAGAAGATCTAAGTCTAAACATAGATCTGCAGCCTTTATGGTTAGAAATCATAATGAAATAATTAGAGGTAAGGCAAGAATGGTAATAAATTATAAAAGACTAAATGATAATACTAGAATGGATGGTTATAAATTACCAGACAAGACAGAATTAATTAATAGAATACAAGGAAGAAAAATATTCAGTAAATTTGATTGTAAATCTGGATATTGGCAAATAAAAATGGAGGAAGAAAGTATAGAATGGACAGCTTTTACTTGTCCAGAAGGTCATTTTGAATGGTTAGTAATGCCATTTGGTTTAAAGACTGCTCCTCCAATATTCCAAAGAAAAATGGATAATATATTTAGAGAATATAAAATTTTTATAATTGTATATGTAGATGATTTTAATTTAGGAGAACATCAGTTACATGGTGCAGACCAACATTTAAATAGTATTACAGATTTAATAAATTTATATTCGTGTCCCACTGGGCGTGCCAATATAGGGGTATAAATTTTTCAATAATTTTTTCAATAATTTCAATAAATTCAAAGGTTTTTCCTCAAATATGTTGTAAATCCTACTATGTACTCTCTCTTTCTTGGTTCCTTTAACATATAAATAGTTCTTTAGCTATTAAGTTTTATATAACTTCTCCCAAAGTTTTTTTTTTTGTTTTTTTTATTTTTTTTTATTTTTTTTAAACTATTTTAACTATTTTAACTATTTAACCTTGTTTCACTTCTTCTTCACAGCTTGATTTTTAAATAATAATCTTCTCTAACCACACCCCGGATAATGTCTTAACAGCACAACTGGCTTCAACAGACATTCAACAATTCCTAGGAATTTACAGGTTAGTCCATTGATATTATTTAAAACTGCTCAGAGAACCATATACTTCAAAGTTAAACAGTTAAATCAATAGATTATATATGAACAAACATATTTACTTCATTTCATAAACAAACATAATTATACATATAGGGAGATAAGTTACATAAACTTAATAAAGCATTAACTACTTACATATTAATGGAGAAAGAGATTTCCCTTTCGGGAGTCCCGCTTAAATAAACAAAGAACTTAAAAAACTTTTCAAGAACTTTCACTCAAAATGAAAATTTTTTTTTTATTTTTTTATTTTATTTATACAATCAAATTTTCTTACTATTTTCTCTCTATTGCTTTCTTTTTGATGTTTTTTCTTACTCTTCTCTTCTCCTCTTATCCTTCTCTTCTTGGAATGAGATATATATATACATTCTTTCGGACTTCAAAGTCCGGATTTCAAAGTGAAAAAGAATCTGCCGGGTGCTCTTTGGGCCCCATCGTCACATGCTCCTTTATCATCTTTGTCGATTTAAGTGCTTGAAATCGTCATCCCTTACGTCTTAAGTGCTTGCAATCGTCATCCCTTACGTCTTAAGTGCTTGCAATCTTCATCCCTTACGTCTTTGATATTTTACATTATTATTTTTATCCATTACGTCTGGTTCTTGCAATCATCATCTTATGTGTCTAGATTATGTAGAGCTTCTGTATCAAAGCTCATACCTGAATCATCGTCTTCATTTGGGTCTTGTGCAAATTGATCCATAGCAGGATTATACCCTGAACTTTCGGATTCTTCTGATTCTGGAATAGGATGTTCTATTAGAGTCTTTTTGATATTTTCTTCTAAAGCTTTCTTAACAGCTATTTCAATCATATTTTCTATATTTTCATTTTTTTTCTTTATCTTTCTTAAATTTATTCCTTTTTTCTTTTGTGAAATAGTTATTGAAGATTCTCCGGTCTGGAAACTAGCTGGTAGTCTTCTTACACTTTTTGGCAAAGTGTCAGCCATTAACGGATTTGATAAGTCTTTACCAATTACCGTTTGAACTGGACTAGCTATATCTAAATCTGATATAGTAGATTTCTTTACATTCATTGGGGAATGCACACCCATCTTATCCATTTTTATTAGAGATGGAAAACTCCCTGTCTGACTTAATTGATATAACTCATTGTAAAAAGTTTTTTCTCTTTCTTGATATGTATGTATTTGTTCTAATAATTTTTCTTTCTCTTTTTTCAATTTCTCATTTTCATTGTTCAATCTTTTAAAAGCTTCTGTCATATTAGAACAATGATCACAAAAAATGATTTTATTTGTATCTTTCTGAATATTGTATTGTGGTATGTTAGTATTTTGATTTCTAAGACTTGGGCTTATATAATAATTTGGTCCCAATTTAGCTTTTGCATAATCTAAACTTTCTGTAAAATCATTAAAACCTTTATATAAAGGAATTGGAAAATTTTTTACAGAGTCTACCACTTCTATCCAGGTGTGAAAAATACCTGGTTTATGGCCTTGTACTACTACATAAAATTTAAATTTATTACTCTGGTTCTTTTCTGTAAAATAATGACTTAATGCATTTAAAGTAGAAATAAAATATGCATAATTTTTTGGATTCTTGTTAAAAGCAATCCAAATATTGTCTATAAGGCATTTTTGTGGTTTATCCACTCTTACCTCTGGTTTAAGTCTGAAAGTTAGATTGCAGTCTTGATATAATAACATACTTTCTGGTCCAAAATGTATTCTTTCTAAAGTCTGTTTTTCCAACATAGCGTGAGGCTTATATTGGGTATTTTGTTGTAATAGACTATTTAAGTATGATAATGGGTTTGAAGAGGATGATAAATCTTCCATCTTGCCCTTGTCTTTCTTTGTATTGTCTTTTCCTGTCATGCTATAGAAACAAAATTGATTAGCTTAATTTATTTAATAATTCTACTTAATTGATCAGCTAGATTATTATCTTTTCCAGCTATATGTTCAATTTTAATATTATTATATACAGAGGTAGCATCTAAAAAATTTAACCATCTTCTTTTACTACTCTTTCTTTCATTCATTTTTTGATAAAATTTAACTATAGCTTCACAATATGTTCTTATTAATATTTCTGGTTTATTTAAAATATATAATCTAAAACTGTCTAAACCATATATTATAGCTAAAATTTCTGCATCTATACTACTAATATTTCCTTTTTCTTTGTATTTTCCACTTTGGTATGCACAAATCTTTTCTTCATTCTTATTACTATATTTATTTGGTCTAGCTTTTAGTACAGCTCCCCATCCTTCTAAACTCCCATCTGTTTCTATTATTAAATAATCACTTTCTAAAGGTAGAACAAGGTCTGGTATTTCTTTAATCATTTCTTTTAATTGTTTTACTAATTTTATGTCTTCTGTATTAAAATTTTTCTGGCCTTTAGAACCTGTTTTAGAATATAATGGTCCAGCCACTTTTCCTAAATCTTTTATAAAATTTCTAGCATAATTTAATATTCCTAAAAAATTTTGTAATTCTTTTGTCTTGTCTAATTTATCTGGCATATCTAATATTTTTTTAGCTATATGAGGTTGTAAGGTTATTTTTCCTTCCCCTATTATTACTCCTAAAAATTTTATATGAGTCTTACATATTTCCATTTTCCTTTTGCTAATTATTATTCCATTTTCTACAAATAACTTAAAAGTTGTTTGTAAATGACCTAAATGTTCTCTTAAATCTTTGCTAAATACTAAAATATCATCTACATATACAATTATAAAATTTTTATATTCTCTAAATATATTATCCATTTTTCTTTGGAATATTGGAGGAGCAGTCTTTAAACCAAATGGCATTACTAACCATTCAAAATGACCTTCTGGACAAGTAAAAGCTGTCCATTCTATACTTTCTTCCTCCATTTTTATTTGCCAATATCCAGATTTACAATCAAATTTACTGAATATTTTTCTTCCTTGTATTCTATTAATTAATTATGTCTTGTCTGGTAATTTATAACCATCCATTCTAGTATTATCATTTAGTCTTTTATAATTTATTACCATTCTTGCCTTACCTCTAATTATTTCATTATGATTTCTAACCATAAAGGCTGCAGATCTATGTTTAGACTTAGATCTTCTTATTACTCCTAAATTCATTAATTCTTTTATTTGAGTCTCAAATTCTAACAAATCTTCATTTGTTGATTCTATAGAGGCTGTTTTTACAATGTATTATGGATTTATAATGTCTAATTTACATTTTATTTTATTTGCCTCCCAATGTTTTAGAGGTTTTTCTCCTATAATTTCTAATTCATCTAGAATATGTATTATTCTTTCTAAATCTTTTTGATCTTTTATTATTCCTATTTTTTGTATACCTTTCTTAAAATCATATAATTCTGTATTTATTTCTATTAAAGAATATTCTTTTTCATTTTCTTCTATAGTTATTAATTCTAATTCTTCATTTATTTTACACTCACATTTTGATTGTTTATTATCACAATTACAATCTTCTTTAATATCTTTCTTCTTTTCTACTTTATTTTTAATGTATCTGTATTTATTTTCTACAGGTGTAGTTACTACTGATGTTTCAGTTACTTGCTTGGAAAAGATTACTCCATCCCTAGTTAGCAAACAACTTCCATTATTATGTAATAAAAAGTCTAATCCTAACACAAAATCTACTTGTATATTTAAATCTCTTACACAAATTTTTTCTAATTTATATGTTGGTTTGTAAAAGTCTGTACAAGTATTAATAAAACTTATTGTAGCTTTATTTATATAATGTTTGTATGTATTATATGATCCATCCATTTGCATAGCTATTTCAGGATTTTGTAATTCTTTTATTAGATTTTGTGGTATAATTTTCTTATTTATTATACTTCTTGTACAACCTGAATCTACTAATGCTAAAGTCTCTACTTCATAGTCTTCAATTCTTATTCTTGCTAGAATTTTTATAGTACTTATCTTTTTATCTTCATTACAGATTAAAATACTTGATTCAGTATTTAATAATTCTTCTTCTAATTCTAAATTTTCTTTTTCTTCATACATTTTTTCTTTTCCTTTATCTAATTTATATATCTTATGTTCCAGAATTTCTACTCTCTTTTCTAATTTTCTTATTTCTTCTTCTAAATTAATTGTCTTATTAATTTTTCCAATTTCTATTGGTTTATTAATTTTTATTTCTTCATTTTTCTTAATAATGGATTTTTCTATACAAGGTATACATCCTTCTATATAACATTTTTTTACATTTGGCTCTTATATTTCTTCCTGGATACCAATGACATATATAACATTGGTTACTATCCAATCCTTTTCCTTGTTCAAAATCATGATCACAAGTAAAAGATATATTTACCATATTATGGTTTTCTAAATCTTCTAAATTTAATTTTTCTAAACCTATGTTATTTATTAATTCATCTTCTTCAGAATCTGAAGATTCTTTCTTATCTTCATTTACTTCCATACTTATTATGGAAAAAATACTTTCATTGTCTGACATATATTCGTCTACATTTATTAATGTTTCTTGAAAATCTTCTATTAATTGAGCATTTCTAGTTCTACTATTATTTCTTTTTGGACAAGTATTAGCTAGATGTTCTTGACTTCCACAAGTAAAACATTCTAATTTATTTTTATAACTTCTATTATTATCATATTTTCTTACATGTCTATATTTATCTAAGTAAGGTTTTCTAGCTCTTGATTTTCTTAAATAATATTTTCTTTTTGAAAATTTATTTTTATAATTTTTATTTTTCTTATATTTATTATTATTAGGTTCTTTATCATAATTCTGAGTGGTGTATATACTTTTACAGAAATTTGTCTCATTTTGTTTTAATTGTTTCTGTATTTGTATATTTGTACATTTTTCTTGTAAAATTGCCATTATATGTTGTATTCTTTGGCCAATAGACCATCTTCCTTCTGGATTTTGTATTACTCCTTCTCTTTTATACCATTTTTCTTCTATTTCTCTACCTAAAGCTCCTGGTAATTTATTAAATAATTTCTTTCCTAAATTTGTATCAAAAGCATTTCCACTTATACTACAATAATAAAAATATTCATTTAAAAATTCTTTTATACTAAACCAACTACTTATACTTAATTGTTCTAATTTTATAACAGCATTTCTTTGTAATGTTATTAATCCACTGTTTGGGTCTTCTCCAGTTATTAAACTATGTATTTTATTTGTAAAATTATAAGGATTTGGTCCCATATTTACCATTCCTTGAAATTCTTCAGGGAATTCGGTTTTGTATGCTTCCCATAATCCTTTTGTAGATTCTCCTAAAAATGTTTCCATGTATCTATACATGGTTTCTGCATCATTTTCTTGATTTGTTTGTATATAGTCTGCTACTACTATACTTTTCCAAACATCTATTACTGAGTTCCATAACTGCGGATCATGTGCAGCTATGTTAAGTATTTTACCTTTATTACCTCCTTCTTGAAGTCTAATAGGTTCTTCTATAGGTTGTCTTCTTCCTTTTGGTTTTAAATTTTCTGTTTGTATGTCTGGATTTACTCTGTATACTCTATATCTAGGTAAATTTCCAGTACTAGTTTGTATAGGTGGCATAGTACTAGTCTTTTGAAAAGGACTTGTACTACTTGAAGCACTTTCCATTAATTCTTTTATACTAGCTTCACTTATTTCTGATAATTCTTCATTTCTATAACCATAATTATCTTGTCTTAATCTACAATTTTTAAAATGTTCTTCTACTTCTTCAAATTTTATTTGGTTCTTTTTACAACCTTTACATTTAAAAACAGTATTATTATTGTTATCATATAATTTTTTAGCCTTAATTATAACATTATCTACTTCATAAAATTCTTCTTCTATTATTTCTATATTCATAAATTCTTTTTTAACTTCATCTAATTCTACTTCTTCTTCCTCTATTTCTTTCTGATCAGTATAGCTATAATCAGTAAATCTTATAGAAGTCTGTCCTTTACTATTTATATACATTAAATGATCTTTTGGTTTTAGAATTTCTTTTTTATTTAAATTCTCTAAATTCCATTCTAAACCAGCATATTCTTCTGAGTCTATTTTTAAAGGTTTCATTACCTTAATTCCTTTGTCTCCCATTAATCCTACTACATCTTCTACTTTTAATTTAAACTTTGTATTACTATTTGTTGCTAATTTTCCAATAAATCCTACGCATATTAATAAATTATTTCCACCAATCATTTCTTCATAACCTTTTGTCTGTACTCCTATTTTTATATGATTAGCAAAATCATCAGTATTTACCATAAAGTCTGGGCTACAATAGAATAAACCACCATTATTTGTCATGTCTACTTCAGTTAATCCTATTAATGATTTCTTAAGTTCTGTCCATCTGTCATCATATATAGTTATTAGTACTTTAGTTCCTAAATTTTTTCTTGTTAATCCTTTTAATCCTATTACTATTAAACCCATATGCATTAAATTCATATTTTCATTTTTTATTTTTCTTAAAGATTCTGAGCTTATTAAATTTAAACTAATGCTATCTTTTCCTATTACACACAATTGTTCTTCTCTATAATGTTTATATAATTGTGCTTGTCCGGAAAAGAAACCTGTATTATATAGAATCTTTGGATTTAATAATTTTAATTTATTTTGCTGAAATATTTGTATATCTTTATCTACATCTATTACTTCTTCTAATTGATGACTACTACTTGGTCTGTTTTTAGAAGAATCTAAAATTTTTGACAATATTCCTCCCCTTAAATTGTTTTGAGAGAAACTTGATCCTGGTCTGTCTGTTGTTCTTCTTTTAAACGGAAAAATTTCCATTCTTTCTTTATATTTATTTTTCTTTCTTCTTTAGGAGTTATTTCTATTCTTTTTAATTGTTCAATTAAATCTTCTATATTATTTTCTTTAACAACTTGTTTTTGTTCTTTAGCTTTATCTTTTATTATTTGTTCTAACTTTTCGTTTATTTCTAATAATAATAAAATTATTGTATTATTTTGTTTTATTATTGTTATATCTGATTTTCCTAAAGGCTGATGAACTGATAATCCTTCTGGATTTGGTGAGAATTCTGTTGCTTTCTTTAATACTTCTTTATATAAATTATTATTCATGAAAGTACTATATTTTTTATTATAATTAATTCTTCTTTTAACTCGTTTATTTCTTTTTTAAAATTATTTATTTTATATTCTTCTTGAGGGATTAATTCTTGATTTTTTATTCCTAAAATTTTTCTTTCTATATCTGTTTGTTGTACTTTAATATATTCTAAATTATTCTCTAATTTTTCTAACAATTTATTTATTTTTATTTGCAGATCTTTTAGATTTTCTAAATTTTTTATTATTTTTTCTTGTTCTAATTGTAATGTTTCTCCTAAATTTATTATTAAATCTGTAATACTATTTAAATGTTGGTCTGCACCATGTAACTGATGTTCTCCTAAATTAAAATTACACCTTAGTAATGATTCGTCTTTTAATTTTCTATATTTTTTGTCTGGTATTAATTTTAAATCTAAATATTCTAAATCTCTTAATTTAGCTATGATTTCTTTATTTGTTATATTTTATCCTTAATTTTCTTATATATTTTGCTTCTAGTTTTGATATAGTTTTTATAATAAAATCTAATCTTTTTGGGTCTTTATTTTTTTTATTTAATTCTTTATATTCTGGGTATAATGAATCAATTTTATTTCTTATTTTTTGTAATTTAGATATTTTATTTTTAACCATTTATCCTAAAGGAATCCAAATAGGTCTTCTTTTTTGATCTTCTATTCTTATTTTAGTATATTCTATATTTCTTTCTAAAGCTAATATTTCCCAATTTATTCTTGAATTTATTCTTTCTACTATAGTATCGTAATTTATTCTATTGTAGCCCAGACTTTATGGTAAATACTGATGATTTTGCTAATCATATAAAAATAGGAGTACAGACAAAAGGTTATGAAGAAATGATTGGTGGTAATAATTTATTAATATGCGTAGGATTTATTGGAAAATTAGCAACAAATAGTAATACAAAGTTTAAATTAAAAGTAGAAGATGTAGTAGGATTAATGGGAGACAAAGGAATTAAGGTAATGAAACCTTTAAAAATAGACTCAGAAGAATATGCTGGTTTAGAATGGAATTTAGAGAATTTAAATAAAAAAGAAATTCTAAAACCAAAAGATCATTTAATGTATATAAATAGTAAAGGACAGAAGATATATAAATTAGATAAAGGAAAAGAAAAAATGTATGAAGAAAAAGAAAATTTAGAATTAGAAGAAGAATTATTAAATACTATATATATATATATATAGATTATAATTTAAGCTA
The DNA here is from genome assembly GCA_018342035.1 of Solanum appendiculatum. Taxonomy (NCBI): domain Eukaryota; kingdom Viridiplantae; phylum Streptophyta; class Magnoliopsida; order Solanales; family Solanaceae; genus Solanum; species Solanum appendiculatum. The sequence goes on along the minus strand of JAGDQO010001242.1, from coordinate 12,664 downwards.
GAAACACACATTTTTCTGATAAAAATTATATTAACACTCAGTCTCAAATATCTATACATAGGATATATACTATATTCATAGTGGAATTTTATTAAACATTCTTCATCCGTTTTGACCTCCTCTTTATTGATGTATCATCGTAATTCTTTATTTTATTATACTATATAATATAGTAGAAAAGGCTTATTTCAACATGTGTGCTTCTTGTCCCTTTTAAAAAAGTTGAAGGGTAAATTGGTCATTACACACAATATCACACAGGCGGCATAACATGAATAAATTCTACGTGTGCTTTGCATATTAGTCCATCCGCCAACATTAGCATCCTCTGTATATGAGAAGCTTCTACACATCCACCATCATCTCCATGTTCAGTCATACACAATTTCTCTTTCAGATTTTTAATTGCCCGTCTGTAATGGATTTTCAGCACCCACACATCTTTTTCTTTCATGAGATTTAATTCAGAAAGACTTTTATTGAAAAACAAAGTGCCATCAATTGGATCAAAATCGATTACCTGCAGATTATTAGCAAACACAAGTGAACCGTTAAGTGATACATACATTCATGCTTTATTAATGGGAAAGAAGTAGTAAATAATATAAAACTAAGCCCCTCCTCATTATTGCATTTAATTTTTTTCCCAGGAGTTGATTTTCCCATTTTTTGATGATTTTTTTCCTTAATTTTGTTTTCGATTTCTGTTTGACAGAATAGTTGCAATTGAGCTTGAAATTTACATATTGAATTGTTGAATTTTGGACTGCAAATTATAGCCAGATTGGATTCAGGTGAGAGTAAAGTTTTATTGGTTGTCTTCTTGAATTTAGTAATTACTTATGGGAGTAATTATTGGATAACAAGATATATCAACACCACTAATTCAAGCAAAAATGCAGCGACTGACCACTTTGTGGTCTCTTATTAATGTTATCACTATTTGAAATGTAGTTGCAAAGATTTATCCTCTTCATTCAAAATGTAAACTCAAGAAGGTCTTGGCACCAATCTAAACTCCTATTGTTGATGGAGTATTATAAGTTTTTATCAATCTCGCAGGAGCTTATTTTGTGATGAACTATCCCTCATTATTCTGCGCATTACGCATATTTATCACTTATTGAACTACAAAGTTTATTGGCATTCCTCTAAGCAGATTTAACAGAAAGGGTCACTCAATCAAATTGTATTATAATCATCAAATATTGATGAACTTGGCTGGAAATCAACCCATTCCTTAGTTTCATTAAAGATATAATTTAAACCAAAGTAGCTCCATGACATACATACTATTGCTTAATGCAGTGTAAGACAGAGGATCTAACATGCTAACTTTCTGGAGAACCTCTTTTCCTTCTCCTTGCATCGATTGGCTTTATTGCCTTCTTCATCATAACATTGACTCTTACCATCTTCAGATAAGTATCCTAACTTTTTTATGTTGTGTGTTCTTCTTCTTTTTCTGCTGCTCATTATTATTGGTATTCTTCAATATTTTGTTGTTAATTGCTATGATTTCTCTCTCTCTCTCTTATATTTATTATAGATAACTTAAGATTGATGCACTAAAATTCTACGTATTAGAGCTCGTTTGGATTGACTTAAAATAAGTAACTTTTAAAAAGTTACTTTTTAAAGTGCTGAAAGTCATTTTAAAAAGTGAAAATTTTATATATAACATTTATAGAGTATTATTTACGAGTTATAACAGTATTCTTTATGTTTCAAGTTTTAAAAAATTAATCAATTACAGGTTATAACAATTTACTTAATTTTAAAAAGATTTAAAATAACAATAAAAACTATTAGTTTTAAAGATAAATAAATTAAAATTCGAAATTTAAATAAAGAATAATCCAAAAAGTTAATGTTATTAAAAAGAAGGCCTAAAAATAGGTGATCAATAAAAATAGGATATACTTTTCTCTTGTTTAGCGCCAGGTAGTTAATGGATATCGAATCAGATTTTTAAAAAAAAAATCCATGATTTTCTCTGAACGCAAAACAAAATTTTTTTTTCAAGTTTTTTCGTCATTTTTCTTTGGATGAGAAACATATTTTGGTTTCTAATTCTCTCCCGTCCGTTTCACTATCATCTCAAAAATTCTCTATTGTCGTCATTATCGTGTCATTCGAATTTGGTTTAATTCAATAATCTTCATCTATTGTGATGGATGGATTTTTGTCAGTATTGATAAAGCATGGGGGTTGATGGGATCCTTCAGGTGATTTTTTCGATTTATATAATTGTATTCGGGAATAAGTTTATAGTTGGTGAAGTGAAATATTGATAAAATGAAAAAATTCTAGTTGTTGATATGAACATAAACATATTCATTTTTTGTGATTATCTTGTTTTGGTATGTTTCTGGTAAAAAAAAAGCACATTAAATTGGTATTCTATGTACTATAAATCACGCCACATATATTTTTCATTATTTATTTCACAAAATTTATGTAATTTGTAAAAAAAATTTGTTTTTTTGTTGACATGAATATGTTAAGAGTGAATATTTTTATCTGTAATCATATTGATATAGTTTTTGGGTGTAATAATTGAATGAAGTCGGTATACTTTTTAGTTAACAGATTACAATTTGGTATTTAGAAATGGTATACTTTTGGTATTATTTATGCAATTTGTTAAATTTTGTTGTTTTTTGTGCATGTGAATCTGTTAAGACTGAATTATTTTTTTTGGAATTATATTGATATAGTTTTGGGCGTAATAAAGATGGTATATTTTTTGTATTATTTTGACATTAAGCTGGTATGATAACAAATCATACTTTCATTTTTTTGTTATGTATACAGATTTATTTGGGTATGAACATTAATATTGGTTTGTTATTTGTATGAACCAAATTTTCATTATTTTGTATGTTTATAGTTCAAAAAAATAACTTTAAATTTGTTTGGAAGTGATATAGTAGTTATGTGAGACATTTATGGAAATTGACAATGACGTTGGTGTGAATGTAGTACGAGTGAAGTATTTTTTTTTGGCATTATGTTGATATGAATTTATACGTAATATTGGAATGAATATTGAGTACTGTCTAATTAATGAGTGACAAATGCTAGTTACAATTGGTATAAATTTAGTATTCTTTTGACATGAATGTTGTATGAATTGGTTGTTTAATTTTGACAAACTCATGTAGTGACTCATTTATGTCTTTTAAGGTAATGAATTATAATTTCCGAACATGAGTTATTTGTGCTAATTAATCCGTATTGTGTATTAATTTTTGTTCAAAATATAGAGTGAGAACCTGCTTAATTCAAGCAGGTATGATCAACTTGGACTGCAAATGAATTCCAACTGGTTTAAAAACATTAAACTAATATTTGGGTTACAAATAGTTCACAAGTAGGATACCAACTTAGTTCAATTTTTTTGGTACTATTTTTACTTAAATATTGAATTTGGACATCAAGTTTATACAAAAGGGATACCTATTTAATGCCAAGTCTAAGAAATCGGCTTCCTTAAACTTGTTCAAACAAACTAGCTTAGGTATCTTGTTCATTTCACCAAAATACTTTCCAATGAGCCTATTAGGAATAGATGGGTCTTCAACAAAATCGCTAATAAAACCACATTTAAGTCCAGTAACCGCTGCAAATTCCTTAATACCAAATCGGAGTTCAGTACCATTTATTTTTATGATGAACAAGTCATTTTTGTCGTTATCGGTATCGAGTTTTAAGAGATGACGCAATAACTGACACTGTACCTTTTGGAGAGGTAAGTCATTAAATTTCCCAAAAGGAGTTTGCAAAAATTGTTGAAATTGCTCTGCACTTAGGAATTCTGACAGATCTTTAAATACATCCATATTCATGCAAGAAGCCCAGTGTGTATATTGCTTCCGTGCCTACAAAAGAATCTTTTTTTATACCAATTTTAATCCATCTTCATGCCAACATTAAACAGGCAGCATTATCAAACGCATGTCATTGTATATGGAAAATGATGTTAAAACTCATACCAATGTAATGCCAAAGTTATACTCTATCAGATGAATGGACACCAATTTTAGTCCGATTTCATGCCAGAATTAAACAGATAGCAAACCAAAGTAATACACGTGATGAAACAGTTATTAAAAAAAAATTACAAACATTGTACCATTTCATACACTTAATTTAAACAACAAAGTTGATACAAAAAATGTGAAAGACACAACAAATTTATATCAATCACTTGTCAATGTGTATGGAAAATGATGACAAAACTCATACCAATATCATGCCAAAGTTATACTCAATCCAAGTGAATGGATACCAATTTAGCACATACCAATGTCATGCCAAAGTTATACTCTATCAGATGAATGGACACCAATTTTAATCCAATTTTATGCCAACATTAAACAGATAGCAAACCAAAGTAATACACGTGATGAAACCGTTTTTTTTAAAAAAAATTACAAACATTGTACCATTTCATACACTTCATTTAAACAACAAAGTTGATACAAAAAATGTGAAAGACACAACAAATTTATATCAATCACTTGTCAATGTGTATGGAAAATGATGACAAAACTCATACCAATATCATGCCAAAGTTATACTCAATCCAGATAAATGGATACCAATTTAGCACATACCAATATCATGCCAAAGTTATACTCTACTAGATGAATGGACACCAACTTTTATTCCGACTTCATGCCAACAGTAAACAGATAGCAAACCAAAGTTATGCACATGATGAAACAGTATTAAAAAAAATTTACAAACAGAGTAGCATTTCATACACTTCATTTAGACAACAAAGTGAATACAAAAAAAATGGTAAAGACACAACAAATTTATATCAATCACTTGTCAATTTGTATGGAAAATGGTGACAAAACTCATACCAATATCATGCCAAAGTTATACTCATCCAAAAAAATATACTCATAATTATACTACAATTTCATTCAGATTTCATCCAAATTTTATACAAAATGTATACTGGTTAGTAATCATACTAAAACTAAGATTATTCAAAATAAAAAGACACCAAGCCAACAATAACATATATCGATACTAACAAAAATTCATGATAAGCTTTAACATTTAAAAAAGAATAATATAAAAATTGTATAATTTATAAAATAACTTAAATAAAAAATTTACCCTAGCAACCTTTTTGCCCTTATTTGATTTGGGGATTTCTGTATCGTATTGCAATGTCGCTCTTCTTTTGGAGGGTTTTGAAGACTAGCCATGTCAACATTTGTTGAATTTTTTGTTTTTTTTCGCTTACAAAATTTGAGTCGGAATCCGAAAACTCCAATGAAGGGGATTCCACCATTTTCCCTTTTCGTTTTTGTCCCTTTCGATTTGGACGAGGGGTTGCAATTTTTTTTGCTTCTCTTTTCTTCTCCTTTTCTGGGCTTTGTTTCCTCTTTGGAGGGGTAACACTCTTGTTTATCGGCTGTATTTGAGTCAAAATGTGTAACGATGGAGGTTCGATTTCAACATTAGAAATCGATTCTACTAATCTAGGGCTCTTTCTAGGCGTATGTTGCTTTTTTTGATTCTTCGACATCATGCATAAACAATGGATTGAAATCAGAAGTTGATAATAGATATCTTTGGTAAGGAAGAAACTTTGAGAAGATGATAGATAAACTGTAAACGTGGTGGGTGGTGGTGGGTGGGTGGGAGGTTTAGTGATTTGGCGTGTGTGAACAAGAAAACTAAAGAAAACTGTTTGGTGGGGTTGGGGTGGGGAATAATTTGCGTGTGAAAGAAAATAATGAGTAAAAAATTCCTATAAAAGTGTAATTGATAATTATAAAAAAAAGTGAAACTGAAAATTATCATTTAATGTGATTGAGTAAAAAATCCCTACAAAAAATTAACTGATCATTATCTTTGATTCTGAATTATTAAATTTATTTATATCAATATAAAAAGATTAATTAATTATTAAAGTGGAATTAATTGATTTATTAATAAAAAAAGAAATGTTATAACTCGCAATTAAAATGTTATAAGTAGTAATATTTTAAAAATAGATTTAAAACTTGTAATATAAACCCTTAAATAGATATGTGGCATGATTTATAGTTTTAAAAATAAGTAGCTATGTGTTTGGATAAAAGTGCTGGAGTTGAAAAAAAGTTGTTGATGTGTTTGACAAATAAGGGCTGAAAGTCACTTTATTTTTTATCAAAATGTTTGAAATACTCTTAAAGTTGTTAACATTATAAAAGAATTAAGGGTAAAAAAGTAATATACTTGGTCAAAGTAGAATGACTTATAAGTTAAAAAAAAGTAGGGGGCACCCTACTTTTAACTTTTAACTTATTTTAAATTATTCTTATAATTAGTGGACTTATCCACGCTTCGCGTGAAATTAAATATTTTTTAAATAACTGGTCACTAATTGACTATTTTTCAATAAGCAGTGTATAGAAATAAAATAATGCAAATCAAGTCCGACCTTGATATTGTCTTTCCAAAAAATTGCTAGAAAGATATTTTCAAACTATAATTTTCGCTTAACATTGCCAACAAAAAGAAGAAAAACATAAAAAGTTAATATGAAAAGTTTCAGTAAATTGATTATCGTAGTTTCTTATTAAATTCAATGAATTTTATAATAATGATATTAGTTCAACCAAAGTAAAATTAAATTTAATTGATTACAAATTACATGACTTTATTTATGTATAGACAATTTGATTTGTTATACAAATAATTAAAAATATATTTGTGACATATATATAAAAGTAAGAAAAATACTTTTATGTTTCAACATAATTATATACGAAATTAAGAAGTTAGTGAGATCTTCTTCTTTTTGTTTGACTTTCTTTGATATTTCATTTTCCGTATTAAGACTCATCCAATGTGTACTTGCATTGCGTATGGTTTATTAATATTAAAGGATCGCATATCTCAATTTTCATTTTTATATAATATCTATTGAGAAAAACATCTCAAAAAAAATTAAAATTAAGTTGTTTATATAACATTACATTGGAGATTATACTTTGCAATGAAAATAAAAGAATTGAAACACATAACATAAAATAAAATTTATATTTATAAGAAGTCGTGATGTTATTAGTAATTTGATGGATGTGTTACTTATCTACTTGATTATATAAAGATTTTCATAGAGTGATAAAATATTATTGTAGCCATCACTAAAAAAAATTAATATGTGATAATAACTCTTCAAAAGATAACTCCTTTTTAATGTAGAAATTTAGGATAAATAATTTTTTCTTGAAATAATTATAAGTTAAATACACATTAATCACATATACACATTTATTATAGCAGAACTATAAAATAACTTTTTATTATACATGTACATCCTATTTACAATGTTATAAAGAAAAATAATTGATGTACCCGGCAATACCATATAGATATGTTATTGGGAGAATTAAATAAGAAAATTTGATTTTTTTTTTACAATAATTACGAGAAGTTAAAGAAATAATATTTTTTAGTTTTAATATAATATAATTAATGTGATTTAAGAGAAAAAATGAGTTGACTTTTGAGCTTTTATAATATGACACATAAATGAGAATTTTTTTCTTCATTCTTTCATTAAATAATTTGTTTATTAATTAAAAGTTTTAAAAATTCAAAAAGATGATTTATTTATTTATTATGTGACAGATTTCTAATATGATAAACCATATTATATATTTTTAGGGGCAACAATATCCAATAGCTATGAAAAATATATTATATGTTAATATTATACCTTTCAATCGTGACAAAAATTTAAAATATTAATTAGAAATTAGCAAACAGATTTACACAAAAACAAAAACGTACAACTTTTCATCTTCATTCGCATGATAATAATAATAATAATAATAATAATAATAATAATAATAATAATAATAATAATAATAATAATAATAAAAGCAAAATTAATTGAATAAAATTTGCTAATTGAGCTTTCTAATATATTGGTTAGTAGAGTTTCATAATTTCATTTTTGATGAATAAAAGAGAGTTATATATCTAATCAAAATAAAATAATATTAATTGAAATCAAGACAATACAAGTGAAAGCCATATCATGACATTATTAAGTACATGATTGAAAAAAAGATAAGAAAAAAAATTTAAGAAGAAAAATGAGAAAATGGAAATGAACATTCAACATTTCCATAGATGATTGGTATTTATAGGATGGGTAAACTATAAGAATAGTTAGGAAGAAGTTGAAGAGACATGTCATTTAAGTAGAGAAAGTAAATAGATAGAGATTTTTTTGTAACTCATTAGATATAATTAGAATAATGAATGTTTTTTGTAACTCATTAGATAATGGAGGTTTTTTGTAACTCATTAGATATAATTAGATGATTGAATTTTTTAATTAATAAAAAAATTATTTAATGAAAAAATGAAGAAAAAAAGCCAAAAAAAGGAGAAAAAAGATAAATAAGAATGGAGGCCATAGAAAATGCCACATCACCTTATCTATGTTTCTCTTTTAATGTATATATATAGATTGTCAAACACTTTAACAAGTCAAAAACTGACTTAAAAGTTAGTGTGACCAACTTAAAAGCACATCCAAATTGTCTCTTACTCAATTCTAGAAATTGAAAGAACAAGCAGCTATCATATCTATCCTAATCTTTAGCAACTACACAAGTTCTCTTCCAAAATTGGAGGGAAGCTACTTTTTCTAACTGTGTGATGTTCTAGGTAGCGTGAATTGTGAAATAATAGTTACTTTAATTTTCATAGAAGAAATGTGAGTAATAGTAGTGTGCACCTATCAACTATGGCCAGAATAGAGTGTTTTCGAAATGGAAGCTTTAAACTTATAAATACAGTGTTGCTTGAGATCACATTATATGATTTGCCTGTAATGATGTGTTGTGGCTTATCACAAAAATGGCGTGAGGTGTTATGACCCGCAGTCATTGCATGAAAATCTTTGTATAAGGCAATTGAAGGTTAGTAGGTTAGTTGTTGATTACTTGAACTTTCACATTATTGGTGAGGGTTCGATTCCCTAACCCGCTCCCCATTTTTCCTTTAAAAGAAGAAAGAAGATCTGAACTCCCATAGTTTGGCTGTCAGGGATGATGATAATTACTATAGCTGGTGGAAATTGTGAGAGAGCTGCCGCATTGGATTGAACAGGAAGACCTCACCAGTAACTTTCTAATAAATTAATAAATTGAGATTTTTATTGGCGATTTTAGGAACTGAAAAATAACTTATTGAAAGGTGGAATCAAACAGGCCCAAACTGGAAAAGAGGATTCATATTGTGGTTGGCAAAAAATCTCTTCTGCGTTTGAATCATAAGCACATAAAATCACTAATTTTAGGGAAAAGCTTAAGAAGAAAGGTTGGAAACTTACCTATCTGAGTTGTAGGGTGATCTGGTTTTTTCCCCCTTATTTAAAATTTGAATAATCAATTTTCGTGAGAGAAAGTAACATACACTCATTATGATATCCAGTGGGAAGTGCTGGAGTGTGTTCCTTATAATAATATTGGGATGAGGCTTTTTTTTATTTTATGTTATTTTATCTTTTTGATTTTGTATTCTATGTTCAATATTTTTTGAGCCCAACTAATTTGGGGTCGCATCGCATAGGATTCATTAGGGAGAAGCGTTTTCTATTAAGGATTTTTTCCTACTCTTTTGGTGTCAGTTTTATTGTCATTGTCACTGCTACAAGGAATTACTATTAAGACTTGTTCTCTTTCTTTTTTCGCTTCTCCAAGTTCAATTTATAAAGTTTAGCAACAACTGAAAGGAAAAAAAGAAACAAGAAGAAAGCAACTTTTAGTTGATATGTGAAATACTCTGTATACTTTTGGCCTCTTAAGTTATCAGTTATCACATGCTAAGTTACTGCCCATTTTTCTTCACTTTTTCCTTCTCCTTCAAACTCCAAGTTCATTTCTCTTATTTTCATCTTTATCTGTTGAATGTATTCTTTAGCATCTATTTGCTTGTTTTTTTTACATATGCTACTACTCTATATACTCAAATTTCTTTAACCTTATATTTTTACAGATACCAACTTTCTACCTTGTTATCTTACGTAACAGGGTAAAATGTTCTTGTTGGAGATCACAACAAGTGAGACTACATCCTGGCTGACCTTCAACTTAATTCATAGCATTGTGTTAATATGTAAATAGAATGTACATCAATATCTTGTAAACCTCTGGATCTAAATTTAAATACATTGTTCACTTTTCAATTAGTTTTTCAAATTAAGCCGACTTTAAGGAGTCATTTGGTATGAGGTACAAGATATAATAACTTCACGATAAAATGTAGGATTATTTTACTCCACGTTTGGTTGGAGATATTAGGTAGTCCTTGGTTTATTTATTCCACAACTTTAATTATTTCAAGATTAATTATTCTAAATAACTTGTTCATAGCTAAATGACCCTAGCTTTAAATTTCCACCATATTGGGCCCGTGCTTGCACGGGTCATCTCTGTCTAGTTTGTAAAATAATTAATTAAAATTTTCTGAGGAAACTAGATTAAAACTCAGTCGCAATATGTTCACATAAATTTTATTCGAACACATCTCATCGATGTTCCGAGGTTTCGATGTAAAGTCTAATATAGAGTGCTATTAACACATCAACAACGAATAAGACCAATATCTACCTAAAAACTATCAAAAAGAAAAAGAAAAACAATGAAAGATCGAATAATATTTTCTATCATCTTTATAATAATAAAGGCCTCCATTACTCTCAAATTTTCAATGGGGTGAAGTATGAAACAATTTTTGTGATGATTTGGGTTAAAGCATAGTAGGTTTTATAGAAAAAAAAATGAAACAAGAAAATATCACCATTTCTTATTAATATATTTTTGATATGATGTAATATCTTTTTTTTTTTTCATATGAATTCATATAGTATACTTTTATTTCTTGGATGAATATTTATAATCGACTTATATTTATTACTTGAATACCACTTGTAAACTGTCACACTCAATTTCGGAGATGAGGATTTTCAAATATCATTTTGTTTTGAAAACTTCAAAATGGAGGTACATTCTTAGTATTTCAATGTTTTAAATAATAGTTTTATTGTAATGACCCTGAAGGTCATTTTTGTAATTTTTACTAAATGACCGTTTTACCCCTCCCATGAGTTGCCCCTAGTCATGTTGGATGAGTATCCGAAGTTGATTTTGTGAATTTCCTTGACAAATTAAAATTTTTGGAAAGTTTTGAGTTTTAGAAGGTTAAGTTGCAAAAAGTGGTATTTAAGGTCATTCGGAGTTTCGGGGTTCGAAATGAAATTCTGTTGATTCCATCAGCTCCAAATTGTGGAATTTGGTCTACGACAGTTGTCGGAATAAGATTTGGGGCTATATTGTGGATTTGAGGCCTTGAGTTGGAAATTATTGAGTTTTTGGCCATAGAATTAACTTTGGTCAACATTTGGAGATCGAATGCTCGGAAATGAATTTCGACGACTCTGTTGGATTCAGGGGATGATTTTAGACCTAGGAGTGGTCTTGGTGGAATTTTTAGAGGTCTGAAGCTTAATTTTGATGTTTTGAGGCATAAAGTTAGTTTTGTGGCGTCTTATCAGGTTTCGGGACAAGGAGACCTCGAATTCAAATTCCGACGGTTCCATTGAGTCGGAGCATCAAATTTAGTAGGGTAGCATGTCTGGTTTGTGTGCACGGGGATCCGAATGAATCCTGAGGGTCCTCTCGGAGACTTAGTTGCTTTGGGTGTTTGATGATATCTGTAGTTTGGTGCAAACCTTAGCGTTCGCGGAGCTCTTCCGCATTCGTCAAGGGTAGAATGTGGTAACCTCCATGTTCGTGGAGCTCTTCTGCATTTGGAGAGGGTTGAATATTATGACCTGTGTGTTCGTGGAGTAAGTGGCCCCTTTCGCGGAGGGTTATTTGAGCTTGAACAGTGTTTAATTTCCAAAATCGGGAAAACACCCATTTCCACCATTTTTGGACTTGGAGAGCTCGGCTAGGCGATTTTGAAAGAGGATTTTCATGGGAAAACTTTTGGGTAAGAGATTTTAACCGATAATCTTCATAACCCATCGGTTATATCTTGTTTTTAACTTGAAATTGAGGATTTTAAAGTGAGGAAATTGGGGTTTTTCAAGAAATTCGAATTTTCGATTAAATGATGATTATGAACTTTTTTGAGCTCCATTTTCAAAACGGTTTTCACCAATGGATTCCTAATGCTTTGGGGAACGTTTTCATGCAAAAATTTCCAGATTTAAACCCCGTCTTCAGAATCAGATTTTTGAGCCGTTTTGACCCTTTTTCCCGAATTTTGTGATTTTGGTGTCGATAGTTCCAGAATTTGATTGTGAATCATTATGTGAATAGATTGTGGTGTTTCAGACTATATTCGGAAGGGAAAGGCTCAATTTATTGATTGATCGTGATTTTGGCTAAGGCAAGTGAACTCCTTAAACTCTGTAAATCTTGTAGAATTCCAAATTTACTTTCTTGTATGTGTTGGGGAGTAATGGGAATGAGGATACGGGTTGAATTCTTTCATTAACCAATTTTAATAGATCGATGGGTTAATAAAAGGCAATGTGTGGTAATGTTGTGAATAAAAGGGTGATATGCCGTGATCTTCATATCGATGTGTAATATGTGAAATGCTTTGATAGTTTCATGTG